>JAMKCH010006905.1:0-86864 GCA_023653785.1 Ophioderma brevispina
CAATATTTTTAAAATATTGATATTTTGCACATTGCTTTACTTCGACCAGCGGGAGCGAAAGACCACATTACCATATTACTCCGCAACGCGACCCAGCTAACGCGACGCGACGCGACCGTGACGGCGACGTTGACGCGATTAGATATAAGCCGGAGGAATTATGGGCGAGGGGAAATGGAGTAGCACCGACTTTTTCTAACGATCGATTTTAGTCTATGAGGACCTAAGACAATAATGTCTGGGAGGGTGTGCCCAAATTTTGTGCGTCGCATTTTCTAGAAATCCAATAGGCCGCACCACTCTCAAATTACTCTAATGACAATAATGTTATGCTCTATATCAAGGTTTTAAGATCGGGAATCTACTGGACGGGTCTTGAATGATTTGATCACAACATTTACCACAAAATCCAATATTGTAATGCTAATATTGACCCGGAAAAATTTTCAATTGACATAACTCATCAAGTATTGTGACCATGACCATAATTTTGGCTCTATAACCCAGTAGGAACTTCAATCTGACATTCCCAGCCAAATTCCCAGTGGGGGCCCATGTGGGTAAAATCGGGTTTTAGGTGGCCACGTCATGAGGGCCCCACATGGGCAAAATCGCTGTTTCATTGCCCATGTGGGGCGACTTGGGGTTGTCCACTGGGCCTCGATTGGCCCCATGTAGGTTTGCCCAGTTGGTTGCAGGTGGGTATTACACGGGTACAAGGTGTGTTCCTGCAATAGGTTGTCACTTTCTGGGGTTTGTTATGGGCTCACCCGAGATGTGACCCATTACCTTTTGGGTCAATGGTGGGGCCCACAGGGGGGCGTCATGGGCCCAAGATGGGCAAATTCAAATTTAGTGCACCTCTTTGCCATGGGAACATTAAGGGCCCACAATGGGGTTGGAAAACACACAAATGTATGTTTGTTGTTTCATGTCAGCTAAACATCTCCCAAAAGAGGGGGAATACTAGTGAAGTGCCAATGAAACAAGGAATTTGAAACGTTAAATTTTTGAAAGCGTTTATGTTAAATATGATAGTATTTTTATGGTGTTTTCAAAATGTTAGTCTGTACACAATCCTTTCTCTAAAAGGTTGTCATCCAAAATGGTAAATGATGAAATGAAAAGTAAATCAATACAGTTTTATAGGGCTTTTCTGAGAATTAATTTATTTAAATATATACTTAAAAATACACATTATGATCAAAAATTTGCATTTAAGCAGAAAAAAATAAGGTCATCGAGACCACGCCCATATGGGTGAGCCCTGTGGAAGGCCCACATTTGTAGCCCATGCCCACCATCCACCCACATGGGGCCCATATTAAAAAACACTTGAAAACCCCATGTCCTAGATTGCACACAGACCCTTGGACTAACCCACAAAATGGAACCATTTGGGTTGCCCACTTGTAACCCAAGCCAAATATACCAACTTATTAGAACATGGATCCACCTGGGGTTTGCCCACTTGAAGCCCTCGCCCCAAATTAAGCCCACCTTGCCCATTTTTAACCATGTGGGCCCAGACGGGCAGGTTGGCTGGGTTCTCGTGCGTCAACGTGCTTACCAATCAAGATGGAAGCCAATATGGCTGCCTTTTTTAAGTCTTTAAACATACAAATGGTCATATATTCATAATATGGCCCGGTCTTTTGAATTTTAAGCATGGTTGTCAAAACAAAAAATACCAGATATGAGTCGGTAATGTTCAAAAGAGAAATACATCTCATATTTTGATCATAAAGTTGGACGCTATAACTAAATAATAATATGATGTAATTTATAGGTTTAAAAGAAGGTATAAAATGTATCCATTTCGACCAACCTTAACTTTTGTTTGTTAACCAAACAAAAATGCCAGATAAGGATGCAAAAATGGTCAATTATTTATAAACAAACCCTTAAGAATAAATAGTCGATGAAGCTTCATATAATAAAGATATATCTATTATATATATAGGGTTTTCACATAGCTTGAAAATCGGCTATATTGGCGCCATCTGAATTAGTGATTAACATAAAAATGCCAAATAAGGGTTGTCTAGTTAGTGATCAAATACATATTATCTATAATATAAGCATAAGATACATATAGACGTAGAATCATTGCCTTACACTGCAAACAGTTCAGACACTTTTAGTGGTTTGAATATGATGGCAGCTATTTTGGATGTTCAAAATTACCAAATTTGCACACAGTCCAAAAATGATGCTTAGGTCCTATAAAAATCTATCGATTAGAAAAAAAGTCTGTACTCATTTCCATCCTCGGGCTGTGTGCGCAAACTTACACTTGACTATTACTCCATCAAAATTGGGATTCCATAAAAATCCAGAAGAAGAAGTTCAAAATTTTTCTCATTACCCCTGGAAGTGTTCCTTTGATGGATGAACAACGATATCCGAAATGTGATCGGTCCACCATTAATTAACACACCTCTGTCCTTTTACCAGTTTAGTACACATTTGTTTCCGTCTCCAAACAGCTTGAGAACCGGAATGGGCCGATCTAAGGTTCCCTGGCAGAAGTGTTGCTACATGGAAGCAGATCAAGACACTACCTGTGGTTGTGGAACAGCATCACAGACAAAGAACATCAATACTGCTTTGCCCACTGTTGGAGCAACAATGCACAGACAAGGACCTTTCGGAATTCAGTTAAGCAGCCAGACGTTGTACCCATCCCTGGCTAGATCATATTTGAGACACAGTGTGTTTTGACACAATAAGAAGAAGAATCCACAAGCAGGGCCATTCAGATCTGACCCTAAACATGGATATCTTTCATGAAAAATTATGCCCCCTTTTGAAAGAAACTCCTTCAATCAGACTAGCCATATCACGGCTAAACCCACAATATTGTTACATATGTGAAGTCTAATGTGGTCGTCTATGGCAAGCTAAAAGGTTCATAACGTATTGGTCACAACGCGTTGTTTTCTTAGCAACGCGTTGCTTTCAGAAAAATGAAAGCAGGTGAAACATTTGCCTCGTATTAGAACGTTTTTCCCAATTTCTTGACCCGCTCTTTTCTGCTCGCGGATGACAACAGGTTTAGATCGAATGCCCCCGGGATTTATTAGAATGCCAATGATATCACATTGTGGTCTCGTCGACCTTTCTGTCGACACACTGCTAAACGCTCCAGCTCCCCATTCAACACCTTACAGACATGGAATACTGCCTGGCTAGATACTCCAAGACCAGATCGGCTCACTATCACACCTGTGGCAGAGCTGCCGCCTGGTGGCGGTCTTCCACGCGGGGAGTGGGTCACCTTAAACCGGATTCGCACAGGAGTCGGTCTCTTCAACAGCAATATGCACCGATGGGGGCTGCGGCCATCGCCAGCCTGCCAATGTGGTTCTCCATCACAGACTGCGGATCACCAATCAACAGTGAGCTGGCTCCACCGTTTACAACATATTTAGCTGCTGCCTCATACGCAAGAAGAAGATATCACAAGTTGATGCTTTCAACTCACGGATATGTAGGCTAGTCAAATTAGGACAAATGATGTCTTAACCAAAAACTGATTGCAAAAGAATCATTTTCTCCAGAATTATATTGATAAGATCTTTAAGAACAACATTACAAAAGTTTACCAAAATCGAAGGAGTGGAATATGCATTTTAAGGGGGGAAAGGTTTATACAGGGTCAAAATATCGAAGGGTCAAAACGCGCCGAAAAGTACACCAACATATTCGTCACCTTTCAAGGATTAAAAACGGTATAGTTTGCCCTATCTGTAGGTTCACTAGTTATGAGTCAAAATATATATACTCATGGTCACAACTTGATGGGGTACAATTTCAGCTATATCAGTTCGTTTTCAGGAAAGGGATGAGTTGAGAGCAGAATGGTGTCAAATTGTTCGTCTAATGGTATAGGGGCCAAAACGCAAGTCACGTATGTTGTGGGTCATTTAAAAATGTTTGATTCAATTATATTTAGCATTTACCCTTTAAAGATTGTTAGATTTATGTCTATTGTGTTCTCTACTTGATATGAGAGCCTGGCACTTGCACACACATATACGCCCCATCAAGTACCATGGGAAACAAACTTGCGGTTTTGATGGTAGAAGCAATAATTTATTTTTTTGTTTTTTGTTTATATCTTGGAAATGAAATTGATTTGAGGGCTCAAAGTTCAGGACGACAATGGGTAAAATACAGTCTTTCATCTGATATCAGAATCTACACTACTTCCGGGTAAATCAGGGGGTCTCAAGACGATCGGAACACTTACCTTTAATATGGCAAGCAGTAGCAGGTTATCACTTAGTTCTGTTTGAGTGGACCTCAATAGCAGATTTAGCTTTTGCGTGAGGATGAGTAAGTGATATGTAGGGATTAACGCGAGTGTTGCATTGATAGCATCTTAAGTATACTATCGGGAGATTTGATCCTGCATCTTCCTAAACGCTAGTCGTCTCTCATTGCTTATCTATAAGATCAACCGTAGTCAGTCTTAACATCCGGGCAATGGGAAGAAACAAGGTCCCCTCCCCTTGATGAGAACCTCTTTTGAATATAAAGTGTGCACAATATAATTGGTTTTATGTTTGCATTTTGTTTATTGGCTCAGGACGATGTTTATTATGTACAAGCGAGTAATTGTGAGCCGGGATTGTGAGTCCGGACGCTGATGAAAAATATGTCAGGAATCCAAAATTGATACCTCGGTACAAATGAGTAATATTGAGTTCAACGGACGCAGATGAAACTACGTCAAGGATAATAAAAATAATACCTTGGTACAAACGAGTACCAATTATATGAGGGAGTCTGGCCCAAAAGCCAATGACAGAGAGATGGGCACTCCGCCTGCGGGCGCACCATTTACCATTTATTACAAACGAGTAATTTTGAGTCCAACGGACGCAAGACAGTTGTGGGGCATCTTTAAGAGACATGAAAATCACATATCCCTAACGTACCTTAACTGCATTTTTTCCACTTTTCAAAAATCACGGGTCGGACCCGTGCCTTGTTTTAGGGGGAAATTGCCCCTAGATCTAAAAGGAAAATACCATTACCTCCCTTTTTGCGGTGATCGTCAGGTTGGTAGTCGTTTTGTTCTAGCGACGGCAGGGATATACCATGAAAGTGGTGCTGTCATTTCCAGGTTGTCTAAATGAACGCATTTACTTAGCACTTGAAGAAATGAGACCAAGTTTGCCATTGAGTCAGGCGCACTTGAGTATCATTGTTTCTCTTTTTTTAGAACTTTGTGGCTTTTTACGTATTTTACTTAACCAAAACATAAAATAACAAGAATCATTTGAAAATTCCCTGAATTAAAGAAAACTGTTGTTTTAGCGAAATAGTTTAAAAAGAAAATAAAAAAAAACAAAACACTAAAAAGGAAATGAGATTTTTGGTTAATTCTTTGATGAAAATCAGCTGACAACATGGCACAATAAGTTTGGGGCAATGCAGTCACAAGAGTGGTTTCGTAAAGGGATCCATTTGTTTTATAACAAATCGAGCATTACTTTGTTAAAACAAAAAAAAAAAATAACAAAGTTTCACATTTTAAATTTATTAACTCATTCTAGTTCCAAATGGTCATTGCATCTCTCACGCTTCTCTAACGATTTAAGTGTTGGGGGGGGGGGTGTGGACCGAAGATTTTGTTTTTCGTTCGCCATGTTTTATCGCTAAATTTTTGGTCGAAGAAAATTCAAAATTCAAATACAGGGTGAGTCAAAAAAAAAAAACTTGATCCTGATTATGTCCGCCATTTTGAATATTTAAGTAACATATCTCTAACATAATGTGGTATCATCTGAAAGTGTAGTTCATTATCTTTAATTTGCTGCAAAGATCATTCACATCGATTAGGTATAGACGGAGCTTCAATCGTTTGAATCAAGTAGTCGGTTTTGCGCTCTGTCCACGGATTCACATTAAAATGAACGGTGTTCAGCGAAGGAATCAGTGTCCAAAAGAATATCGGACTTTTTATTGACTGCAGAATAAAATTCAGTCACAATTTACCATTAATGCCCTCTTAACGTTTCTACCTCCTCGTCACTCATAAAAATCATTTGAAAAATAAAGTAACTTGATACACGTATCAGTTTCTGGAGGAGTTGACTGAATCATACCATATGAAGGAACAGACTTCGTGAATTCGGTGACATTCGGTGATAACCTTTTGAGGTATAAGGTATTGTCTATATATTTGTAGACCAAACTATGCCACATTTTTAAAAACAAATTTGTGTTTCAGATAAACTTACCATTATCGCTGGCTTTTACACCTTGAAGATACCATTTTATTTGACATAAACATAGACATACCTAAGCATCATTTGCGGTAGTTCATGTTTAGTTGGCCGCCTTGCTTTCAAATGGGAGTCCGTGGATCGGGGCAAATAACGACTACTGATAGAAGATGTAGCTCGGCATAACTTAAACCATTAACCTGATGAAAGTATTATTTTTGCAGCCAATTAAAGATAATAAATAGGGCTTTCCGCGATACAGGTGTGTTAGATGTATGTTATTAGAAATTCAAATGCGGAGACAATCAGAGTCAATTTTTTGACTCACCCTATATAAAGCTTTCATCAAAAATCTCCATGTGAAAGGATCAAGGTGAAAAGTATTTCTGTGAAATTCAGCCTATGTTAATATTGACATTATAATATATAAACGTGCTTTTGTTTTACTTTTTAGACAGAGCCAAATAAAAAGGCAAGAAAAAACTTATTGAGTGTCTATATAAGACTTAATAACAAAAATGCATAAAAACCGTGACCTAAAATAACACTTCCATGCCTGGGTCATATATTCCCAGGGCTATCGAATACGCAGTCCACCAAGGCTGGAGATGCATGGTAACTCCCCTTGTGTTACCAACGGAATAAAATGCAAATTGAAATCCTATCCACCTATCCACTAGCCTAACAAGGAAGATTTCCATCAATTACGCTGGTCATTATAGCACAACCAGGGATGCACATTGATTTTTTCAATAACGTTAATAATGTATGAGAAATTTGATTTTTCGATTTATTAGTGTCATTTCTCTAATGGATGGCGTGTAGTAGCACAAAATTTGATGAACGGCGGGATTGTGCCGCATATTGTTGCAAACGATGTGATTAGTACTTTTCTAGATACAGGGTGTCTTAAAGTTTTTTTTGAATAATGCACATTTTTTGAAGAGCGCCCTAATTTTCAAGTTGATATTTTGGCACATTTACGTTGGGTGATTATAGGAAACTATACCCTGCGAACAGAATGCTAAAAATTGAGTATTTATCATAAAATCGATTTTGTAATAAGAATGTTGAGATCCATGGGTTCAACGCAGAGCGGATATGCTAGTTGATGTCCGTCAGTGAAAATAGTGCCACCTCGAGGAAAAATAACCTCTAACTTGAACTTGCCTGAACCCATAAACAACTAATGGATGACGGTAGACACGTTACATGCGCTATTTCCCGGGGCTATTTCAATTGGAAGGCCGTTTCCAGCAGCCGTTGAATTATTATCGGGATCCCGGATAATAATTATTCTAATTACAAACTTCCTTCGTTTGTGAGGCAAAGACTTTTTCGGCTTAACCCTTCACAGGTAGGTTTTTACTATCCAGTACCATGCAACCGTGTAAAAATCATCAATTTTTTTGAAAAAGTAGCGGGAGCTCTTCAAAAAAAATGTGCTAAAGATGCTGTAATAAAAATGCGCCAGCTGTATTCTATCAATCTTTCAAAATTTTCACAGTTAATTTCCTGTAAAAATAATTATAGTAATAATTAATCTTGTATTTTAATGGCGCTCTACAGAGAATACAGCGTCTTACAGCAAATACAAAATTAATTAAAAGGTGAAAGTCTGATTCTAGCACCTTTTTGTTTTATGTTCGCTATATATCGCAAGAACTAGGTTTCCCAAAATTTCAGTTGATTATGATGTTGCATTTTGATGTTATGCGCGAAATTAAGAATCCTTTCTACTAAAGTAGATCCGAATTTGTACGTAAGATTTGGCACACTACTATACTTAGGCCAAGGGTTAAGGTTAAGGAAAGGGGTAAAAAATCCTCCAATTTATGAGGTAAATCGAGGGAGGGCGAGGCAGAGGCGGTGGATCACGAAATTCCCCTTTAATACAGCAAAGCAAAATACAGAGATTACTAAACAATACCAAATTACAAGAATTTAAATATCAGGAAGGTTCGTGGTAGCTCGTTCCAGGCCTGAGATCAATGACATTAAAGATCTGTCATCAATCTTCGCATGTACTAGGTAATAAACGAGCCGACGCAACACAAGAAAAGAAGATGGCGCCGTAGCCTGCGTTACAACCATCAGAATTATGGTACATTAGGACCATCAGCCTGTCCGACGAAGAGGCTAATAAAAGCTTTTGTATATGATTCGTTCTACAGGCAACCAGGGAGAGTGATCAAAAGTGAGACGACCAACCAAACTCAAGCTTATTTAGCAAGAGCTGCATATTTGAGATCCTCTTTCATTGGCGCCATGTAGGAATGAGTTGGCATCGTAAATTGGGGGGGGGGCGGACAAGAGCAAAGATAGTACCGCATGGCCGGGGAGTGGGCCTTGTAAGCAATCAAAAGTGATGAAACCTACGATACGCCATAATGGAGGAATATGGTAATTTACACTTTTACATATAACACCAATCTGAATACCCACATACTCATTCAAAACATAACCCTATGTTATTTACACACACCGATGCAGGAAACTGAGGTGGGACCCAGAATCAGTTTTTTTTTCAAATACAGGCGTGGAAAGAAAATAAATTCTGTTCTTTGATCATCTACAGCAGGTTTTGATCTTCAGATGTATAATGCAAGCTATACAGCTAGAATGGTTTTTTTTTTTGAAGAGCATGCTCACAATCACCGGAATCTTGAATTAAACTAACGAAAGCTGAGAAGCACCACGGAATTCGAGTGAAAGTTAACATCACGATCCTGAATAATGTCACTGACTGGATGAGTATACATATGAAACTCTACGGGCCTATAACGGAGCCCGGAGGAACAGAGGAGTTAAGATATTGTCTGCTTGGACTTTCCATACCGCATGATTTCGCGGTTTATTTGAATTTGTTTTTTGTTTATGGTTTTTTATTTGATCAAATTTCTTAGAGGGATGAGCACGATAGCTTTGGAAAATAATCACTGGATTCGAGGGAGCGGCCATGTTACCAACAAATACAACATGAGATGGAATGTTGGAATTGAGGCCATTAATAGTGGATCTCACCAAAACGGCACCTTATTCGACAGTTTGAAAAAAAGCGGCGACTAATGTCATCTGAAATGCTATAATCGTTCGGTAGTGAGCCATACCAATTTCAGCAAAGCTATTTATCTTAGAGGTCATCAATATTACATCCACTCATTTGACAATCAAATTAATAAATTAAGACATATTCTTAAGAATGACAATATTTGCTATTGGCCGGGTAAAGAGGTAAATCACGTTCAAGACTGCCCAGCGCCAGTGCCGACGGACCCTTTCCTTGGATTTTTTCATTTACTGCAAAACAAAAAACTTTAGGCATCGAAAGGTTCACTGATGATAACGAATGAGTTAACAAAGCCTTGCCATACTAGTATTCCGAGAGACGGCTAACGCGCTGCTTACTTCCTAAGGAATCTCATCTAATAGAATATTAATAACGTATCGAAAACATCTCAGAATACACGATTGCCGAAGAACGTAGATTCCCTGCAAAAGCTGATTCAAATGAACAAGCGTTACCTGAAGATTGTGTCAGCAAGTCAGAATTACGCGGAGGAGTCTGCAACGCTTTTTCAAAGTGTCTTGGATCAGTAGTCATTGTTTCATCTCTTTCTACCTTGACCGTTTCTTACATTTTCTCTGTAAGTACGATGCAGTTCACCATTTCACTACAATAGTATCTGAATGTCTACAAATACAAGATATGATGATGAAAATAGGGTTTTAAATTAAATATCAAATTAAATTAAATATAAATTAAAAAATATTGCTTGTATTCCTTTCATTATTGATGAAATTTATAGCTGAATATTTTGCGAAAACGCTGAACGAAAGGGAATTGACCCTAATTTTATAATTTTATTAGTTATCGTTTCCCAAAAACGTGATTTTTCTTTTTTTTTCTTCTTGAAAACATTTGTATTTATGGTTATCCTCTTTGATGACAGGATTACTACGATCTTTACTATCCTATCAAATATGACAACTGAGGTTTATCCAAAGAAGGCACACAATCATAACCGATCATACCGAAATCGCTTCAGGTGATTCAAATGCTGGCCCTCCAATATTTTTCGCTGCTATAGATTATCGTCGGAGCTGTTGGTGTGATGGGCAACTTAACAGTGTGTTTAGTCTAATGCAGTTAAATCACCCCAAAGACCAAGTTCCTCATTGGTCCAAGCTGTTATTGACCTGTTAAATCGTGCACTTTTGGGGAACGTTCTAAGATGCTATACCTGCCCTGACTACCGTATTCCAGGTATAGGACACTTTAGTTGCAATTTTGGAAGTCGAGTATTCTCCTTTTTGTCTTTTGCTCAATCCACTTACAATTTGGTAGCAATCTCTATTGAAAGATACATGCGGTGCTGCATCATAGTGTATCGCAGTAATTCTGCAGAAGAGGCGTTCTGTTAGGGATCGCCGACCTGGGTATTTGCTCCAATATCATGAGACTCATTTATGGGGTACCAGCAAGACGTTACAGTAAGGGACAGGGTTTTACACCATTCTGTCGCCACCTTCCTCCTATATGGGGTTTGACTTTTTTCACGGACTTTTTCATTCCTTGCATTATAATGGGATGATACTTTATTCGAAATCTGGATGCGTACGTGATAGAGATGACAGCAGATAGGCGTGAAAGTGGTACAACTGCCTAGAACTTCAACAGTTTCACGCCAGATCGAAAAGTGACGCTGGAAAGGGGAAAACAACCTACAATATGGGACCGATTCCCAAAACAAAGGCCAGGGAAAATACGATGCTGGTAAAGATTCGTCAGATGACATGAAACGCAGTCGCAATGTAACGAAGACTTTTATTATGGTGTTGTGTTTTTGTCGTTTGTGGATACCAATTCAACTTTTGTTTATTCAAGTAATTTGGGAGGGTACTTACTGGGGCCGACCGAAAACTACTTTGCCAGATACATGGCAATTTGAATGTTCGGCCGTAATCCTTGTTATTTATATTTTTAGCATGAAGGAATATGCAAGACAATGCTGAAATCATTTTGTTGTAATATTAAAATAACAAAACAACATAAAAAAAATAAAAAGTTTTAAATTAGAAAACAGAGGCAGATTTCCCTATCTCTTTATTTAGGACATGTCACATCAATGATTAAAAACACAAACATTATCCGAGATGAAACTTCTTTTTAAGAACAAATAGCAGAGTTGAATTATAATTATAAACATAACGTGTCAGTTGGATTTTGTCTCATGTTAATGAACCGGTTTATTGGCCCTATCATTTTAGACTAAAATCAACGTAAAAAGTCGTATCGAATCACGGTTGACTTGAATTAATTTTTCTGAGAGAAAGTTAGGTATCATTTGATATAGATGGACAAAGTCTGCTCGTCGCATTTTTAAAACATACTAATATCTGTAAATTTAAACGCTAATTTCGGTGTTTCGCGTGGTTTTAAAAGCTCATAATCAAAAACAACACAATGAACAAGTGTGAAGGTGGCTTTTTTTTTTTTACACATAAAACGAACAAAGAAACTCAGTAAAATTTCGACGGGATTCTCTAAACTGTTCAAATTATGCTGTAGTTGTATGGATTTTCACGTACCGAATGGATGAATGAAAGAAACTAAGAAACCTTATCAAACGGCTTAGTTAACCAGCTGATATTTTCATCATGATTCTTACATCAAGTGTCATTTAATTATATGTTTTTTTAAAATAATTATGGAATTTGAAATCTGCTTTTTTATATAATAATTAAATCAAGAAACGTTTTGAAATAATTAGTTGCTCATGTCGTAAAAATCGTCTTTTGTGATTGGCTGTTGTTAGTGTTGCTTTGGGTTGTTATTACCAGCGAATTACTTCATGTAATGGACTTCATTTTGGTATGGTCTTCTCTATTTCTATTTGAGTGGCAGTTGTATAAAGGCTCTAAAGAAGCCGGCATTAGAGTGACTGTGCAGCGTGGTCTTTGGATTGTCTTTTTAACATAGTTAATGAAAATAAAATGAGAAATATATACAAAACATTCCTGAATTAGGCAGGACGTCATTGTTTCAAAATTACGTCCAAATTACGTATCCTCTCATAAACATAATTCTGGAGCTTAACAAACAACAAAAACTTGGGGTATTTTGACATTTATTGCGAGAATTAAGGGCGAAACACAAGAGGGTAAGCTATTATATCGATTATTTAATTGTGATTGGTTTACTACAAATCGAATGGCACATAATTATATCACTCTAAGATTTCTTAGTTTTACTGCATTTTTAAACCAAGGCGACTTTGTTCTTCAATTTTCAAGTTTTCAGCAATTCTCATACAACATCATTCTGACATATGTTAATTTCTGCCTTCGACTGAGTTATTGTTTTCTTATGAAAAGTAAAAGCCGTCCATGTTTTAGGAACACTCGTGAGTTAATTTAATCAATTATTGAATTTCATAGCAGCATAAAATCTGACCGTTTGATGGGTTTATTGATTTCGATCAGGTAAAAACAAGAAGTCATTTCTGTCACTTATCGGTGGGTTTTAATGTTGACATTGTATGCTTACTCCTGTGTGAAGCATGTGCATTTCAAAACCTTTCCGTTCTAAAAAGTGAATACTTTAAAAAAAGAAATACTCTATAGAGCTTTCAAAATAATGTTTTTATGAAGGGGTAAGAAAAAGGAGATTAGGAGGACAAGACATTCTGCCTAATTTGGGAATGCGTTTTTATATCAGTGCTATTTTTAGACCCGAGTGCACAATCAAGTAAATTATACATTCTGTAAAATCTAACTGTAAAACAAACAAACAAAAACGGCAGCTATTGGCTGCCAGCTGTTTGTTTTTTTATCAAGAAATATATTGTATTTGACAGACCAACTTCACGAATTGAGTCCGCAGGTTCTTTCACAGACAAGATCTGTTATTCACAGACCAACTTCTACCAATCGAGTACAGCAGTGTTTCTTTCACAGGACAAGATCTGTTATTTCAGACCAACTCTACCAATTGAGAAGCAGTGTTCTTTCACAGACCAAGATCTGTTAATTACAGACCAACTGTCTACGGTGAGTACACCAGTGTCAGTTTTGCACACACAGAATAAGGCAATTGCGAAATTAAATTAATAATATTGATGTAAATTGATCGATTAAGTCCAAATTATTGGTGGAGCTATGAGTTGCAAACAGTATTGGCGTAAATCATCCAATTGTATCATTATAATGTTTTGGAGAAGAGATTTGATAAACACTTGTGTCGTTCCCGCTTTGTCTCTCCGTTTCGTTCTGCCACGGTCTTCCTTTCGTCGCTAAGTTTCTTTTCTCTTCTTCCCGTTTGGACTCAAAACATGATAATAAATATAATTGGTACTTTCGGAAATATACCAATACAATAATTCAATATTGAGAATAATAAAGTATTCGAATTTATTAATAATCATACAGAAATAAAGGAATGTTCAATCCTGGAAATATTCTTATGAAAAAACGATTCTTATGATCAGCCGCGTCAACTAGTGACGTATTCGACACTTTAGACTTTTGGGAGAAACTTTGAGTATGTTGTTTGGTACTACTCCACCAATGCAATAAAATTTCATAAACTCAAAGTGGCTTTATTAGTAAAATAATAATGAACAATTATGTTTTTTTTTGGCAAAAACTTAAATTGTCCGCATCACATAACGACTATGTTGTCAAAAAATACACATTTGCGTAAGAAGGCCATAGCATCGTATCTACATTTTGTATTCGCCGTTTCACTATTGACAGTATTGTGCGATGTTATTTCCGTTCATGGTGGAGTTGCTATTTTGACGTTTTCACATAAGTGACGTATTGCTCAAAACTCGTTCAAGACGAAGTATTGTTATTTACACGTTGAAATCGTTATTTTGTCATTTTCACATAGTGAGTTTATTTAAAATTCATTGTTTCGCTATCTAAAGAATTGGAAGTTTATTCATTAAATATATCGAAATTTAAATTAATTGTGGGCGATTTTCCAATTGGTTTAATTGAAATAGTTTTAATGAAAATTTTATTAACAAAAGCCGTTTTTATCAAAATGAGTAATTTGCCAAATATTTGGCACATGTGAGCGGCCACGAATATTCTTATGGTTTTTCCGTTCTCTATCAGACAACTCCAAATTAATTATGAACAGGTTGAATTCTACGGCATGTCGGTATTTTCTCTTTAAAGCCACTACAGCGATTTCTTCAAATGTAAATAAATCGTGCCCCCTATTTTCATTAAAAGTCCATTTTTTTTGGACATGGTTGTAGTAAAGACCCCGTAAGTATGAACTAAACGTGGACACTCCAGTATTGCCCAAGAAATGTTAATTTTTGTGCCTTGTTTACTAATAAAAGTCGGGATCGGACATTTTAAGGTATAGGAAAAGGCTGTGAATTGATGGCTCTTCGAGACCGCTTTGAATTGCCTTAAGTGTCTGTTTTTCCAAAGAACAGTAATATAAGGTGTTGATATGACCTAGCCCTAGCAATTTAGAGATAAAATTGCCATTTTAAATTGGGAAAAAATGGCTGATGTGGCTAATGCATAAAATTGGCAAAACGCGGTTGTAATCTGTTAAAAAACATACACTTCTAATAGTGTAGACTAGTAGTAAGTTTACCTCGCATAGTTACTACGTAGCCAAGTTATGGTGTTAATGTGTGTTAAATTGGATAGGGAAATGGAGAGAACTTCCGGTAGTATCTCTCTAGTGAGAAAAAAAATAAGTTAATTCGCTGTATCTTAGTGGTAAAACATCCGCATCATCCGTGCTTACCATTGCCTACCAAGGGGGTAGGCGTAAACCCATATTGTACTTTCCTACGCTTGCGTAAATGCCAAAGTTTCGTATAAGCTTCCACTAATTGTTTTCTCTCCTTACCACTCATAGTTTAACGAATATAAATGTGAGGTAGCACTCCGCCGGGGTTAAAGGTATGCAGTCAAAGGCGAAGGGCGGGGGGGGGGTGTAACCCAAGAGAATTTATGGTGCATTGTTTGAAAATTATGGCTCTCAAAACTCAGGTTTTCCGTCATTAGAGCTGAAAACCTCATGAAAATCGAATATTATACTTTTGGTTGCAAAATTGGATTGTATAGTCTAGTATCGCGAAGTTTGGGGAAGACGTTTTTATAAAGTCCAAGTATGCAAAAAGAGGTTACGGCGGCAAGCGCTAGCACAACAAAATCAATTGCAAATACCATTTGATACTTGAGTAAGAAAAAAAACCTGGTTTTTCGGTGGAAAATCCGGTTTTCGAGTCGATTATATTGCCACTGAGCAAGAAGTCCCAAGTATGCAAATGAGTATTGCAATTGATTCGTCATTATTGGACATTGAGCCTGCAATAGACGTCACACTGCTAGTAGTATTTGTATAATATTGTAGGGGTGGGATGCTATCAAGTCTAACCCGAGACTTTTTTCTCGAGCGGTTTTTACTGGATCGATTATTCCGTAAAATGAGCTCGGGAAGTGCAGCAGCTTTTGTGGGCCGCCAGCTATAGCTGCAGGAACTTAGCAATCGTGTGCGTGTGTATGTATGTATGTGTGTTTGTGTGTGTCAATAAATGTAAGTTTTTTTTTTAAATTGACCTCAATTGGAAAAGTTAACTTCAATTGGAACCAAAATTCTGTCATAGGTGCACAATGAGGTCCATCATATGTGATGATGGTCAAAGATCATGTTGCAAGGCAAAGGCATGTGAGGTCAAGTTGAAAAATGGGCTAAAAAGTAAAAATGATAAAATTTGAAAACTGAAGTTCAATGGAACCAAACTTTTGTCATAGGTGGCGCCATGCGACCCTCCATAGTTGATGAGATCAAAGTCACGTGCCAGGGTCAAGGGTCATGGGCGGCCCACAGCTTAGATTCTTTGAAGATAAGCGAGCGCGAAAGCCGAGACCGCGAAATTCTAGTTGACTGCTGTTTGTTCTGCTTTAAACAAATCATAACGTCGTCTCTAAGTCAACTGAAATTACATGCGAATCTAAGTATTACACTGTTGCTCATAAGTTGATATTTTTTTTGCGACGCAATCGGAAAAACGTATTTCTATTTGAACGTCTCCAGTAATCATATTAGAGTAGGTGAATGGTACATGTGAGTCCCCACTATCCACTACTTTTGTTGGGGCTATAAAAGTCAGACCGTATGTTGTTTGTTCTGTTCCAGGCATCCCACAACGCCGTTGTGGTGGGCCCATCTTTTCAGAGGTGGTTGTACCTTTACAACAAAAACCGACACAGAGGTTCCTAGGCTATGCCTCGTCCATCGGCATTGTCAAATACGCCAAAGAGTACTTGCACTCGGACGGGAAGGTACAATAGACGGCCGGCCATTACAGCAAAAAATGCTCAGAAAACGTTTGACGGCGTACTTTGTACAAAACATCCAACCATGTGGATTTGCATCCTCATGGGACAAACAAAGGCGTATGGGGGGTGGCCATTAAATTTTATAATTTTAGGGTAAAAAAATGGCCAAAAAGGTAAAAAATGTCCAAAAATAGATAAATCAGTCGAAAAGCATTCTTTCTTAAAATAGAAATAAACGTAAAAAAAAGAAAAAAACTAAAAAATCAATAAAACTCAAAAACTTAAAAAACATACAAATTATAAATTTTGGGGTCCAAATGGCCAGAAAAGGTCAAAATAGTCCAAAAAATAGGTAAATCAATCATATTGCTTCTTTTCTCAAAATTTTTCATCAGACCATGTGCGTGTACATCCCAAGGGAACACAAATGAGCAGATTGAGTGCTAGCCATTTCAATTTACAAATTCTGGGGTCAAATGGACCAAAAAACATCCAATTTCAAAAAAATCCAAATGAGTCAAAATGCCCTCCTTCTCAACAACCGTTGTATGGTCAAAGGCCAAACCAGTTCACCATTTGTGCAAAAATTCGGGTTCCCAAAATGGCCAAAAAAGTTCAAATTTTGTCCAAACTAATAAATAGAAAACACTTCTTTTCAAAACTAGGCGTAAGGGACAAATCATTACTTCCAAGGGACAATGATCAAGTAATAAAGTGCTAGCCCTTTCAATGAACACCATTTGGGGGTTAAAATGTCAAAAAGGAGTAAAAAATGTCAAAAATTATGGTAAACAGTCCATAATTGTCTCTTTTCTAAAATTACTCAAGGAAATATAATTAGGTGGATGGATACAGTGCACGAGGATCTAGGGAGGGCGGAGGGGCGCGCGCCTCGGTAATTTGCAAATCTTGCAAAATCAGCCATTTTGGAAAGTTTCAGCCTTCAGCCCCCGGTAATTTTGACGTTTTTCAAATCTGGATCCGCCCCTGGAGGTATTCCAATTTACCCATGTTAGAGTACAGTGGGCTGAGATCAAAATGACTCAAGATTGGAGGGCGGACTCGCAAGATTATGGTCATATGGTCAGAAAATATCAACTTAACTAGGATGGAGGTAATGATGCAGCTAATAAGTGGCCTTAAGGTTTATGGTAAATTAGGGTATTGGCAATTCCAATTTCAGTTGTGATGGCAAATTTTCCCACAAATGGGATAAATTAGCCTCTATACCATATTTGTCAAAAATTGTTAATCAGGGGGGGGGGCTATAGTTCACATCACCAGAGTACATAAAGTTGAAAATGAGTGGGCCATTATAATACACTTTTCTTTGAGGGAGCAAAGAAATCAAAAGTCGTTATACTTGTTAGTATTAATGCCCTCTTTACGGTTACTCATAGTGCTAGATACACGAATGAAAAAATACTAAGATGCCATTCATAAAGCACCTATTGCTTATGATTTTGTTTCAGTGGATAGTATGGTCCTCCTCTTTCCCTTGATACAAAATTAAGGACCAACACCGTCAAACCAATTCCGCACGAGTCTGCAAATATTGGTCCCCGAACTTTGGTATTTTCCAAAGAAATTCTTCAGGCGAAATCCAATTTTGCGCTAAAAAGGTTAGAAAATGGCTAGTTTATATAAACATAGAGTTTAGAGTAAACTGTGCATCATATTTCAAAAAAGAACATAAATTTTAGGGTAGCAACCACCCCTTCCCTTCGACTTGGCGGCATACCCTAACCACTGTGAAGGTACTTTCACATTATTTCCCTAAATGACCGAAAGGATGAGAGAATGATACTTAAAAGCTTTTGCGAAAGCTGTGGCAGTGTAGCGCACGGGCAAAGTTAACGGGGGGGGGGGGGCGGTATAAATCCCCAATCCTGGTAAGACGAGGGTCATGTATAATTATATTGAGAAATATCTCCAATTTGAGTATTTAAACGGCATAATTATATCTCTATCGCAGTTGAATATTTATTTTAATTTTGTTAGGTTTTTATCAACAGGTCAGAATGTTCATTGGTAACGAAAGAACCCGAAATGGGACAAACAGTCACTGTTCCAATTTGGCGGCTATCAGTTATGGTTAAATGATCCAAAATGTCACTTCTCCTACATGGTTGAGCAAAATAATTAAAGGGTTCTTGTGCATTAGGTATTTCATTACTTTAATGCTTAAATTCACCACAGACACTGAACCGTGAATGGCATCCACCCAGAACGGACAGCTTTATGGATATTTTTTAGCTGTTAATTATTGATCAAACTCAGGTCCGAATTAAAACAAGAGCAGCCTACCCTCAGACACTTGATAGATCACTGTGTAAAACACATAATACTAAACTTACAAAAGCCTTATGAGTAGCCCAGAATACATTCTCGTGAATAAAAATATCACAATTTCCAATTGAGAACAGATATAGAGGAGTAATCTCAATTTGGATATCAAGTATTCAAGGTATAAAACTATTTTAACATGCATGTTGGTCCTTGTGGTTCATCAGAATGCGAATAAGTTCAAAGAACATTAATTATGTGATTATTGATTTTCTTTTTTATTCAAATCTAAGTTCTAATTTATAGCCCTAAGAAATATATGTGCCAATATTAAGATGTAGTTAAAAACTCATTAAAAAAGTAACTAGCTGATTATAAAGTCCATTTCAAACTATCATCCGAGATCTGCAAATCAACACCCCTGGCCCTCACACTATTTTTAAATATCACTAAAAATCTATATAAATTCACATGGTATAAAAAAATATGGACAAAGGTTCACAAGTTTTATCAATTGGTTTCCCATTTGAGTAATTCACTCTCCCCGTCATCCTATTCATTTGTTCCCTTCTTCTAATCCATAGCTTCGCCTTATCGCAACCCACCCCTCCACCCCCCATGCCCCCTCCCTCCTCCCTGCCCAAGATATCCCTCTACCCTTTATCTCCATCAATCTTAACCACGTTCTTCCATCCTAGCTCCCCTTACTCCACAGCCCCCCCCCATCTCCTTTCTACCCCTTACTGCCCTCTCTTCATATCCTTCAGTAGCATTCGTTCCCCTCCGGCCCTTCACTCTCTTCTCTCGTGCCTTATAGGCTGCCATCACTAGTTCCTTCCACTTACCTGTTGGTATCCTTACCCTCCCTACTCTCCTAAAGAGCCGTCTCCGAAACCCCCCTCTTTATCTTCTTCCCCAAGTTGCATCCCCGTTTTTTCATTATCTCCAGCCGCCCCTGACGACCCATCCCTCTCTTGCCCCATCGCTTCCTTACCCCTTCTCTTAACCTCCCCACCTACATTGGCCATCCTCTAGTTCTGGTGCCTTTCCAGGTTCCCTCCCATATTATCCTCCCTCTAGATCCGTCACTCTGCATATCCCTTTTCGAGCTCCACACGACTACCGTCATCTTTCTGGCCGCACAATGTGAGCTACTAAAGTTGCCCTCTTATGCTATTTGCTGCGTTCCCCCCTCCTGCTTCTTGATCCCGCCTTACACGTTGCCTTTCCCACTCCCTCAATGTTTCAACCAGTAACCTCCCCCACTTTGGGTGGGTTTGTTTAATTTCGTACCTCCCGTCGCAATTCACCGGCCCTCCACCTGTTCTCGCTCATAAGTCTTGCAATTACCCGCCCGTTCCTGAGTGACCGGCACCGTCTTCCTTCTCCTCTCTTCCCCACCCAACTAACAAATTTTCCTTCCATCGCTATTCTTCTCTGTCACCCTCCGATCCATAGCCGTTCCCCTCTCCTTCCCCTACACCTCAGTTGCTTTCCACCTCCCGTTCCCCTCTCTTCCCCGGCCCCCCCTGGTTCCTCCCTTTGTATCGACAATTCTTTTTTTCTTCAGCCCTACATAGCCCACTGCGTTATCCATCTGTTGACCCTCAACCTGGACTCAGCGGATCCCCCCTTCCACTTCCATCCCACCTTATCCCATGTCCCTCCCCACCGATACCGGCTCTCTCCCCTATCCTTTAGCCCCCACACCTTGACTTTGCGCCTGGCTTCTCGTTTCTCCCTCGCTTCATTCTTAGCTTTCCCCTTTTGCTACCTTGTACCAACTATGGAAACTCACTTGCCTCATTTCTCTCCTTTTTAGTCTATACCCCTCCTCCTTCCCTCGCCTCTGTCCCCTTGCCCCCCAGACCTCTTAGTCTCCCTCACCGTCGGGCATCACCTTTCCCGCGGCGTGTTGCCCCTACCCGATCTCTTTTCTTATCCTCGTCTCTTCTTTCGTAGGCACTCTTTCTGTCCTCTTCATCTCGCCATCGCTTTTTCTCCTTCTCGTTCTTTACCCCATGTCTTTTCGTCAATCCTTACGTGAGTCCCCCTGTTGTTTCTTCGTGCTTTGAATCGCCTTCTTTTGTGTCTTTATTGATTTTGAGAATTTTTTGGGAATTTAAAAATTTCTTGTACCCTTTCGACTCAAATCTATCACTGGCTAGCAGTATTACAATGTTTACTCATATATCCCGTGGGATTAAACAATCTATTCTTTTGACCTACTGTGCAAAAGAAGACAAATGTCCGAGCAAGATAAAGGATTTCACCCATTGTAATTGTTTTGATAAGTTTGGATGAATTTTGTCCCATTTATTCCCTTTTGACTCAGAAATATTATAAGGTAAATAGCGAGCACTCTTTTCAACTGATGAAAAGGCAAACACAATGACCTACTTGAAAAAGAGGGCATTATAATAGATTTGAGCCATTCAACCCAAAAAATGTCCATGAGCCAAACTAGCTTTCTATTCACTTATTATGACACCTTTGGATGTAAGTGATTTGACCATTTGGAACAAATTTTGACCTTATTTTGGTCATTTGATATTAAAACATGATAAACAGAATGACAAGCACTAAATGTACTTATTGACGTTCCTTGAGATATAACGACAAATGTTCCTTGTAAATGTTTGTGTACACGAAGGTATTGGTCACTGAGGTATCCATTTTGGCCAATTTACCCCCAAATCTATAAGCCGACATGGCTTCCATTTTATCCACTTAAATAGACCCTTGAAGGTAAATGAACATGTTTGATCGATTATTTTAGGAAGGAATGGTATTTTCACTGTTTACCTATTTTGGACAATTTTGACCTTTTTTGGTACATTTTGATCCCAAAATGTATAATTGGAATGTCTTCAATTATATTAACTTAAATATGAACTGTGAAGGTAAATGGACATGTCTTGATACAATATTTAAAGAAATGAATGCATTGACTGATTACCTATTTTGGACAATTTGACCTTTTTTAGTAATTTGACCCCAAATTTAAATTGGAATGACTTCTAATTTTTTACTATCCCTTAGATATTACTCTTTTGCAGGTAAAATTGACAGGTTCGTATAAATTATTTTGAAGACAGGAATGCATTTCGGACTGATTTACCTATTTTTGGGACAATTTTGGGACCTTTTTGGCCATTTTTTACCTAAAATAAAAAATGTCAAAAGGCCAACACCATACATTGATGTACATCCCATGGTCCTATGAATCCACTAGGTTGGACTTTTGTAACAAACACGCCGTCAAAAGTCATAATTTTGGTCTTTGGACGGCCGTCTAAAACAAGCAAGAGCGATGATTCCTCGGAATACTCGCAAAATAGGGTCTGAATATCCTCAGACCTATCGAGAGGTGGATCATTTGAGGCCACGCAATATATTGGACAGGACACGACCAGAAGAATGATCCGCCGGACTGCTTAATCTGTGCCGTATAGCCGGAACAGCCAACGAGCCGTCTTCATCGTTGTGGAGAAGACACTATGGAATCAACGTTCCTCCAAACTGTAGATCGGGAGATTGCTTCAACATGTTACCGAGCAAGAGAATGACCAAATGTCCACGCCAACCGTTCACCATAGAGTTGATCGACTGCGCTGGGGTAGGGGCACAGAAGATTACAGCTCAGACACAAATGACGAAAATGTTGTGTTATTGTTTATCCGTGGACCATCACGATGGAAGAAAAGGGTTAGTCGATTGCGTGGTGAGAACCTCGATATGACGGTATCAGTGATCGACTCAAGGTGGGGCAGCTTAGTGATGGTTGGGCCTGTATCATTATGGAGGAAAAACATCACTGGTGGCCGATGGAAACATGAACGCCGTAGTGCACTTGGACATTCTGGAAAACCACTGTCTGTCTGCCACATTGCAAGAAGGGTTTATTTAAACATGTTACGTCGCACGGCCGCTGTAGTGAGACCAATCTTGAGGCAAAGAGGGGATGGAGCAGATACCATGGCTGCTTAGGTCCTGATTTGGACCCTATCGTACATGCTGGGATGCCTAATAGGTCGAGCATCAATTACAGGGACAAATTTACTCAAACACTACAGGAGTTAGCTCAGGCTCTGACCGCTGAGTGGGACGCCTGCCTGATATCATAAACCACCTTAGTGGACAGATGCCGCGACGTCTTGACGCCATGATTCATGGCCAGTGGTGACCATACTCGATATTGTGACTGATTGACATTTAACAGTACTATTAAAAATTCGATGCATGAAATCACCAAAAATGGGTTATAAAATGCTGATGTTAAGATATGAGCTCATGTCCTTCGTTGAACTAACGGACTTGAGCCCCTGACTTTGTTAACTTAGTGCGAGCGGGCTGCCGCTTCGAGTCGACCATGTAAATAACATTTGAAGTAGTAATCATTTGGTTAAAACACGCTAAATCTGCAAGGACAACGAAATAATTTGTCACAATTAAATTTCTGGCCGTATTCCAGAAGGTGTTTAGCGCGATTTGAAGCTAAGCCAAACCGCGTATCTAGGAGATAAATATATCGATTAGTAAACGCAATTTTAGAAAGGAGTTCAAAGTTAAACGCAATTTTAACTCGCCACATGCATCGAAATTGAATAGGTGTGGGCTAGTTAAGAAGTGTTTTAGGTGTGTTCAGCAATGTCCAATGACAACAGCCAATGGAACATCTCATTGTCTGCCCACTGCTGGAGCACTTAAAACGCTAGGTAATTTAAATTGCGTTTAAGCAAAAACGCGTTAAAATATAATTAAACTGTTCAATATTCAATCTCAATGTGTGTCCTATCGTTGTTATTTATATACGCCAACTTGAGTGTATAAAAGGCCCTATTGTGTTTGATGGTTGAGCGCCAAAAGGGTAATCAGGGCTTCCGGAGCGTTAAGGTGAGACACCAACTGGGCGAGAATAAACACATTGCTGTGTCAATTAGACAGTGCAATGTGCCGTGCACTTGACGGAAACAAACACTAAAACTTCTCAAACTAGCCCAGAACCCAGGGTGCCAATGGTTTGGGGTGCATAATAATTAAATAGGGCTGTTTTTGATAGTAGAGTGTATCGGTGCGCATGGGTACAGCGCATAGCTCTGTAGCAATGGCGCGTATGAAGGGTATTATGGTGAAGAGATTACTTTTGCAGGGTGGAAGTTCTGGGGTTTTGTGTACATTCAATACAAAACAAATTAAAAGCACAGCTGAAATTCATCACCTGAAAATCTGGATGTACACAAGTTGAGGGTGTCAAATTAGGAACCCAATGTTATGCATGCAAGGTAAGTTTCAAATTCATGCGGGACATGACACTGCTACTTTACTGTTTCATGGCTATCACTAAGGAGCATTATTTTGATTGATTGAAAACAGTTACAACAAAAGTGTACAATACCAAATTGGCCATTAGCATCCAAGTCAATGATCACTTCACAGCTACTAGTATTAGTAGTAATGGAAAATCAATGATGATCACTACTGGTCAATGATGATCTCTACTGGTCAGTTCCAAACACTATGCAGTATAGCATTCAATATACTTCCAGAAAATGCAGCAATATATTATTTCCTATTTAACATAACAAAGTGGTATGGAACTGTCCACCATGATAAACCGAATAAGCTAGTGATATACAGAGTGAATAAAAAAAATTGTGCATGAAAAAACACAAAATTTGACCCTGACCTGTTAACTCAATAGTGACGCAGTTTATGTTTTCATGATCTGCATATTTTCGACTTTCTATGCTGAAAAAATGACGTAATTTGATGAAGAAATGAGGTACATATGAAGGATTTTCACGGCTGATCCAGAAAGATTTGTCACCATATTCAGACAAATAATGGAACTGGAAACCCAGCTTAACTGTGTAAATCCCATTGGAATGGGGTAAAAATGGATCAGCCGCGAAATTCTTTCATATCTACCTCATTTCTTCACCAAATTCTTTCATTTTTTCAGCATAGAAAGTCTAAAATATGCAGATCATGAAAACATCAACTACGTCACAGTTGAGTAAACATGTCAGGGTCAAATTTGGTGTATTTTCATGCACAATTTTTTTTATTCACTATGTTTATGACTCGATAGCTCAGCGACGTATAATAGGCTATGTCTCTTGGGAAAATGTTACCTATAAAGCTAAACAGCAAAACTAACAGGGTGGGGGTAACACGAATAATATCAATAAAAAGAAACAAATAGAAATTTGTAAGTGTTTTACTTTTTAATGATAGAGGTATGATAAACGGGTTTTAAAAAGTAAAACATAGCTGATGGTTTTAGTTTTGTTTCAATAATAATAATATAGAAATTGTTCATGGAGAGTTCATATATGAAGCGGCCCGGGGTGGGTGAAGGCACGAAGCGCGGAACCCTTGCAATGTTCACTTTCCAAAACACGTTTTCTCATGTATATTTGATAGAAACAATTTGAAATTGGTATGTAGCCCAGTTTATAATTCATGACCAACCCCCCGTTTTATAAACGGTTGGTGTAAATATTTCTCAAACCAAGAGAGGCCCTGCACTAAATTTATTAACCGTGCGTAGCGCGAACATTTTTTTGGAAATTTCGTGTGTTACAGAATATTTTCACAACGTAAGTAGGTATCATTGTCGCAGGAGGGGAAACGGGCCCCCTGTATCCGCCAATGCTCTCTCTTTTTCTCTCGCTCTCTCTCCCTCTCTCTACATCCCCTCTCTCACTTTCTCTACCTCTCTGACTTTTGTCACAACCGCAAGGGCTGAACCTTTATTTCCCCTAGGACCCCGGGCCCGGGGTAAATTACCCCCTTTGACCCCCCTCTCGGCGGTACTGTGAGAAAGTGGCGAGAAGTGTTCCCTGAACGGGAGATGGAAACCGGGCCCCCGGTATACGAGACCAGTGCACTAGCCACCCGACCATGTGATCAGACAGGCAGAATTCGACACGCAAGCGGTTACTTAACTCACCTATTTCGCCTTACGGCAGTCGCCCGGAAGAGATGAGTAAGAGATGTAAAAAAAAAATAGGTTACCTTTAAAATCGTGTCACATGCCATAATTACTCGGAGTCGTGTGCACTGCTTTTGCAAACTCTCTCTCTTACTTGAGCAATTATCTTGCAATTTATCTCTTTAAGTACGCTGCAATTGATCATTTGCACTTCAACAATATCTGAAGAGCTATATAATTTGATGCAATTTGACAAGCAGATAGATAAAGGTATGTATGGAATTAATTAAATATATATTATTTTGTATCGTTTTACGCTTGAATTGGTTAAATAGCCGAAAATATTCTGCGAAATGCTAGTTAGGAAAATTATTTTTGGCATAGATTTCACTAATTGTTATCCTTTTTTATTAAGTTATGTCATTTGCACCAACGTCACCACATTGTTTTACATCAATTTCGAAGCTTAAAGGGGTATTTCGTGATCCACAGCCTATCCCCCGACTTACCTAAAAAGTTTAGATTTTTTATATCATCTGAACCGTTAGGCTATAAGTATAGTACGTGTGCCTAATCTTACGTGCAAACTTAATCTACTCTGGCTCAAATTCTTTACCGTGGTACAAACTTTGTAACAGCAAAACGCACTGTCAGAATCAATGAACTAAAATTCTGGAAATAGCCCTTTCTCGGTGATATCTAGTGAACCAAAAACAAAAAAATGAAGTTCTAGGATCACGAAATGGACCTTTAATACATTAATTTTTTTTTAAAATATTTCTTTGTGTCATTTAACACATTACCTGAAATTTTCTGCGAAAAACTAGTAGCGAAAACGATTTACTAGCTTTTACTAATTGCTACAATTTCTATTTGGTTTGTGTCTTCTCCACCAACGTCACAACATTGTTATCCTCTTTTGCATAACAGGGTAACTACGAGCTCTACAGTATTCTATACCAACATGACAACCGAGGTTTATCCTAAAGAAAGCCACACCATCATAGCCGATCATACCGACATCGACAACTCCGATTCAGGTGAATCAAATGTTGGCCCTCCGATATATCTAGCTGCTATTAAGATTATCGTCGGAACTGTTGGTGTGATAGGTAATTTAACGGTGTGTTTAGTCTTAATGCATTTGAAATCGCAGAAGATCAAGTTCCTCATTGGTTCCCAAGCTGTTATCGACCTGCTAACATCGGTTGCACTGGTAGGGAACGTCTTAAATGCTCTGTATCCTCCCGTGACCCCCCATGTTCCACTTATTGGACACTTTTATTGCATATTTTGGTACCCGGGTATTCTCCTTTTTTGCCTTTTTGCTCAATCCACTTACAATTTGGTAGCAATCTCTATTGAAAGATACGTGGCGGTGGTTCATCCTATGTGGTATCGCAGTTACTTCTCACGAAAGAAAGCTATTGTATTAGGGATCGTCGCCTGGGTATTTGCTCCTATCATGCAGCTCATTTACGGCTTACCATCAAGAGGTTACGGTAAGGGAGAGTGTATTTTCACCCCTCTGTCTCCAAACTTCCTCGCTATCATGGGCGTTTTGACTTTTTTCTCGGACTTTTTCATTCCGTGTATTATAATGGGATTCTGCTTTAGTCGAATCTGTATGGTATTGATAGAGCATGACAAGCAAGCTAGGGCGTTGAAAGGTGGTACAAATGTAGAACTCTCAAAAGTGTCCAGCCAGGTCGAGGATGATACTTCGAAGGGAAAACGAGCCCATACTTCAACTGGTTCCGAAAATAAAGGCCAGGAAAAATATGATAGTACTGGAGATTCGTCAGATGACATGAAACGCAGTCGCAATGTAACGAAGACTTTTATTATTGTCTTTGTGTTTTTTGTCGTTTGTTGGATAACCAATCAACTTTTGTTTCTTCAATACAACTTGGGAGGGTACCTTTACTGGGGCCGTCCAGAAAACTACTTTGCAGATACCATGGCAATTTTGAATTCGGCTGTTAATCCTTTTATTTATTTTTTTAGCATGAAAGAATATCAAGACAAGCTGAAATCATTTTGGTGTCATATTAAATGATACTTTGTATGTTTCTCCATCTGCACTCCAGTACACTTTCGCAGAGGTTGTTGGGAGAAGCGTTCAACCATTAGAAACATGGATAGTTTTAAAAAGAAAACGATCGAAATTTTGTTATGACGCTTTTTATGGGTTCCTCTTTATCTCTTTATTGTCACACATAATTATGTCACACATGTCACACATATATTCTAATGAGAGTACACCTGTGTAACTTTTCTCTATTGTTAGTTCCTTGTAGCCCTACAAAATCATTTCTTGTGTAATTCTGTAGCTATTCTAGAATAAGTTGTTTAACCTTGTTTGCTATTCGCTATATCCCAAAAGTCCCTTAACTGCATTTTTTCCACTTTTCAAAAATCACGAGCGGACGCCTGCCTTGTTTTTAGGGGAAATTGTCCCTAGATCTAACAAGAAAAATAACGCTACCTCCCTTTTGCGGTGATCGTCAGGTTGGTAGTCATTTTCCCGAAAATAACGTTAGGGATATAGAACAACCCTGATTGCTATTCTATACAGGCTAACGCCGATTGCTCTGTATGTAATAGATAACGGAGGAGAAACGCACCGATATGGGGCGAGCATGAAGCTCGCCGCTAGATCGGAGTCTAAAAGACAAGCCAGACCTTAACAACACTCCGTTATTTGGCAAACGTTTCATATAGAAGTCCCAAGCATGCAAATGAGGTATTATAATTGATTCCGCCATGCGCTGTATGATACTGTGCATTAGCGCTTGACGGAATTAATGGCAATACCTCATTTGCACATGAAACGTCTACCCATTTTTTTTTCATAACGGTGTGTTTTAAATTCTTTATCTTACATATACGCCGAGACAAGAAATAAATTTGATTTTATATAATTATTCAGTAGAGTTGAGAATATATTTCGTTTTTATTTAAACGTGTTGAAGCAGCGTTATATTTTTTCTTTATTTAAAAACACCAAATGTGCTAGTATATTCGCTTGTGCAGGAGTCTAAGACCTAGGTCTGGTCGATAATAATAGCTTTACTCTTCTCGAGAGATAATCTTACTGACTGGGAAGCCTGATTTGATTTGTAATTATTTAGAAATGGATCCCATCTGTTGTGAAGATTTTCCTATTGACTGGTTAATCTGTATCTAATGGCTATTTAGTAGGCAGGTATGAATATCTACGTAAGTACAGTTCAAATAACCCTATAACACGTATATCTGACCCCAGATTCTGACACCATGGATTTTATATCTTGATACAGAGTTGTCCGCGGTGATAAAAGAAATAAAAGACAGCCAGGACAGAGGGGGAAATGTAATTTGCAAGGAGGGGAGAGATTGTCATACAGAAAAAGACTAGACAGAAGAGAGAGAGAGAGAGAAAGATAGGAGGAAGAGAAGAAGAGAGATGGTCGAGGGAGAGACGGAATGAGAGAGAAACAGAATGCATCAGAAAATGAAAGTTGGGGAGGGGAGAGGAAAGATGGTCCAGGGAGAGACGGAATAAGAGAGAAAACGTAATTTGTTAAGGAGAAAATGTTGAGGGATATAGAAAAAGGAAGGAAGCCAGAAAGACAGACTAAAAGCAAAACAGAGTAAAAACAGAAAAGGGGAATTTCAAAGTAAACAGAAAAGGGAAATTTCAAAGAGAGGGGAAATAAGAGAGGAGAGGGAAAAGTAGCTTCGGAAGCCAAAGAGACAGATCGCATGCAGAAAGAGGAGAGAGAGGGGGAGATGTGATCGAGATACAAGGAATGAGAGGTAAAACTAGAGAAGAGAGAGAAAGAAGAGAGAAATAATAATAATTATACAAAGAATAGTAAGAGAACGATAGAGAGGAAGCCTGATGAGAGAAAAGGGCAGAAAAAGAATAGAAGTAAAGTATAAACAAAAGAAATTGGGGCAAAAGCAGAGCTGAAGGAAATAAAGAAAGGATGAGCTAGAGACAGGGGGAATATGTAATTGGTAAGGGTTTTTAGAAGGGAAAATATTGAGGGATATATAAAGCGAGAGAGAGAGAGAGAGAGAGCAGCGAGGGAGAAATGGTCGAGAGATTAATAGAATTAAATTACATTAAATGTAATTTGTACATCGAAATTTTGAAACCCCAGAGAGATAGACAGAAGCAAAACAGACAGTAAAAACAGAAAAGGGGTTTCAAACCCGGGGTTTCAAAGAGAGGGGAAGAAAGTAGAGGGAAAAGAAGCTGCGGGAGCTAAAGAGACAGATCGCCCACCAATCATACACTTTGAAAGATTTGCCGTATTTTTACGGTGAAACCGTAAAATAGTTACGGTTATTTCCATATTTGACGGTTGACCGTAATTTTATGGTGAAATACCCCGCGATACCGTAAACAAACAATAAAAATAAGTGTTTAACGGCAAAATACCGTAAAAATTACTATAAACTGTAAAATTTACCGTAAATCATAAAGTTTACGATAAAATACCTGGCAACTGCTTTGCCAGTATTTTACCCTAAAATGCATTTTAAAAATGGTCAATAACAAGTCATGTTATTGCGCTTTGGTTCATGTATGACGGACACCACGGGTTAGGACACGGGGAGTAGTTTTGAAAAGAAAAAAAGATTAAAAATATACGGAAAGTTTTAACGGTTTCCTTGGTTAGAAAATGGTAACTACACGAGCTACAGGCTACATGACGGAAACTACGAGAAATTGAGTTATTAAAAATGTTAAAAATGCAGACCATATGGTCCTGGAGCAGCTGGTCCTGGAGCATAATTTCGGGCCAAAATCTCTGAGAAGCGAACGTCACACTTCTGGGACGAGTGCGTATTGCTCAAATGTGTACTACTCGAGGATGAAACCTACAGTAAGTAAGTAAGTAAGTAAGTAAGTAAGTAAGTAAGTAAGTAAGTAAGTAAGTAAGTAAGTAAGTAAGTAAGTACGCATGCACGTATGTGTGTGTATGTATGTATGTGTGTATGTATGTATGTATGTATGTATGTATGTATGTATGTATGTATGTATGCATGCATCTTTCTATCTACGTATGTATACATCTTTCTATCTACGTATGTATACATCTTTCTATCTACGTATGTATACATCTTTCTATCTACGTATGTATACATCTTTCTATCTACGTATGTATGTACTTTATATAAAAGTAGACCTATAATGATAAATACTAATAGAATGTGCTTTTCAAAAGAACTTTCTTATATTAAAATATCTCCCTGTGAGCTAGTTTGACATGGCTTTGTCCATTCATATTGGTATGTGACTTATAAATTATTGACAACAAACCCATTCAATTGTTGTACCACAGCAAGATAAGAGCACAGGACACCTTCACTCAATTGAGTTAACCTCAGCAAATTTCAATAGGTGTCTTGTGACAGCATGCGTGTAGGTCACTCTTTGTCACCGTCCGATGAGGATGAATTGCTGTAATAACCTTAATTGATATTATTAAATCGGTTAAAAATTAATTGAGTTAACCCTCGCATACATTTTCAATTTATCTTTATATCCCGGTGTAGCCCCAGAAAAACGACAATGGATACGCCCGCATTGTTACTTCACACTTGAGACATGACATAATATATTGTTTATGCACCCGCGGTCACTTTAATTTAAAGGTACACAATGGCATGAAAAAATATTCCGACATAATGAAATAGACCCTTCCTGAAATCACTTCCGAAATTTTTGAAAACAATTTGGACGTTTACATTTTGGAAAAATCAGCAGGAGTTACAGGAGATTCCTGCCATGGAAAGTCAAGGTGTTGACATCCCTGCTAGAATTTACAGTGTATCTAAAATTGATAAAATGCTGGCAGTATAATGTCAGCATCCTTGGCGTTTTGTTGCAGCTAAAGATGCTGACTCAGCTCACAGACCATTGCTATTGTATAATATGCTAATAATAATAATAATAATAATAATAATAATAATCATAATCATAATAATAATAATAATAGCAGAGATTTATATAGCGCCTTATGCTATTGGCCTCTAAGCGCTTTCACAAATGGCCGCTGATCACTGTGGCCAACCATACCATAAACCATTTCGTATCATTTCAAGGGATGCAGCGGGTCGGGATCAGCGCTTTCCCTTATCAGCAAACATACATCGATACCGGCTAATCCACCTTTCATTATGTCTCCTGTTGATTTCCAGATTGGATCTGATATTGTCAAACCATCTGTCACTGTTCGCAATTTGGACATTCTCTTTAAGTTTATGTTTATGTCTTCATAGATCACATGATTGTGTAAGAGTCTTCCTTTTCAACTTCATTACGTTTCATGGATACCCTGGTTTCTTGACGAAGGCTCTTTTTTTTCTTGACCGAGACTTTGCTATTTTGGCGTATTCCTATGTAACCTGTCATCCTTTGCCCGTTCGTGTTCTCAGACCTGTCTACACTATAGCCTCTTACCTGGTGCCTTTGTTATAAAATTTACTTCTTCTTCTTCAGCCGTTTTCAATCCACTGCTGTATGAAGGCCTCAGCATGATGTCTCCGGTTCTCTCTCTCCCTTGCATATTTGTACCAATTAGTTTCATTCCAGAATTGTTGTATTTCATCTCTCCATCTCTTGCTTTGCCTACCTCTGTTACTTTTTCCATCAAGTGGTGTCCATAGTGTGCTCCATCTTCCATCTCCCCTTCTAGTGATATGGCCCGCCCATGTCCATTTACGATATTTGATTACTTCCATTATGTCCCGTACCTTAGTCTGTTCCCTTATCCATTTATTAGTTTTGTGATCTTTGTATGTTATAGTCAGGTAGAACGTTCATGTGACCGTACAGTTGAGTATATACACAATTTTTTTTGCTGAAAATGATAGATTAGGGTGTGTAGAATAAGAATCTGCCGGGTGCCACCTGGGCATCCTTGGGCATTTTGAGAAATCCAAGATGGCGTCGCCATAAATGATAATTATCTATTAAACGCTATATTATCAAACTATGGAGTTACTAAATATACTATAGGATCCAATGAACAAGTGTATGGCACTTGTAACATTAAGTCATACTTCAAATTCAAAATGGAAGCCAAATCCAATAATTTTAAAATATGCCTTATAACAGCAAATACGTGCGATAAAAGAAATAAAAGACAGCCAGGACAGAGGGGGAAATGTAATTTGCAAGGAGGGGAGAGATTGTCATACAGAAAAAGACTAGACAGAAGAGAGAGAGAGAGAGAAAGATAGGAGGAAGAGAAGAAGAGAGATGGTCGAGGGAGAGACGGAATGAGAGAGAAACAGAATGCATCAGAAAATGAAAGTTGGGGAGGGGAGAGGAAAGATGGTCCAGGGAGAGACGGAATAAGAGAGAAAACGTAATTTGTTAAGGAGAAAATGTTGAGGGATATAGAAAAGGAAGGAAGCCAGAAAGACAGACTAAAAGCAAAACAGAGTAAAAACAGAAAAGGGGAATTTCAAAGTAAACAGAAAAGGGAAATTTCAAAGAGAGGGGAAATAAGAGAGGAGAGGGAAAAGTAGCTTCGGAAGCCAAAGAGACAGATCGCATGCAGAAAGAGGAGAGAGAGGGGGAGATGTGATCGAGATACAAGGAATGAGAGGTAAAACTAGAGAAGAGAGAGAAAGAAGAGAGAAATAATAATAATTATACAAAGAATAGTAAGAGAACGATAGAGAGGAAGCCTGATGAGAGAAAAGGGCAGAAAAAGAATAGAAGTAAAGTATAAACAAAAGAAATTGGGGCAAAAGCAGAGCTGAAGGAAATAAAGAAAGGATGAGCTAGAGACAGGGGGAATATGTAATTGGTAAGGGTTTTTAGAAGGGAAAATATTGAGGGATATATAAAGCGAGAGAGAGAGAGAGAGAGAGCAGCGAGGGAGAAATGGTCGAGAGATTAATAGAATTAAATTACATTAAATGTAATTGTACATCGAAATTTTGAAACCCCAGAGAGATAGACAGAAGCAAAACAGACAGTAAAAACAGAAAAGGGGTTTCAAACCCGGGGTTTCAAAGAGAGGGGAAGAAAGTAGAGGGAAAAGAAGCTGCGGGAGCTAAAGAGACAGATCGCCCACCAATCATACACTTTGAAAGATTTGCCGTATTTTTACGGTGAAACCGTAAAATAGTTACGGTTATTTCCATATTTGACGGTTGACCGTAATTTTATGGTGAAATACCCCGCGATACCGTAAACAAACAATAAAAATAAGTGTTTAACGGCAAAATACCGTAAAAATTACTATAAACTGTAAAATTTACCGTAAATCATAAAGTTTACGATAAAATACCTGGCAACTGCTTTGCCAGTATTTTACCCTAAAATGCATTTTAAAAATGGTCAATAACAAGTCATGTTATTGCGCTTTGGTTCATGTATGACGGACACCACGGGTTAGGACACGGGGAGTAGTTTTGAAAAGAAAAAAAGATTAAAAATATACGGAAAGTTTTAACGGTTTCCTTGGTTAGAAAATGGTAACTACACGAGCTACAGGCTACATGACGGAAACTACGAGAAATTGAGTTATTAAAAATGTTAAAAATGCAGACCATATGGTCCTGGAGCAGCTGGTCCTGGAGCATAATTTCGGGCCAAAATCTCTGAGAAGCGAACGTCACACTTCTGGGACGAGTGCGTATTGCTCAAATGTGTACTACTCGAGGATGAAACCTACAGTAAGTAAGTAAGTAAGTAAGTAAGTAAGTAAGTAAGTAAGTAAGTAAGTAAGTAAGTAAGTAAGTAAGTAAGTACGCATGCACGTATGTGTGTGTATGTATGTATGTGTGTATGTATGTATGTATGTATGTATGTATGTATGTATGTATGTATGTATGCATGCATCTTTCTATCTACGTATGTATACATCTTTCTATCTACGTATGTATACATCTTTCTATCTACGTATGTATACATCTTTCTATCTACGTATGTATACATCTTTCTATCTACGTATGTATGTACTTTATATAAAAGTAGACCTATAATGATAAATACTAATAGAATGTGCTTTTCAAAAGAACTTTCTTATATTAAAATATCTCCCTGTGAGCTAGTTTGACATGGCTTTGTCCATTCATATTGGTATGTGACTTATAAATTATTGACAACAAACCCATTCAATTGTTGTACCACAGCAAGATAAGAGCACAGGACACCTTCACTCAATTGAGTTAACCTCAGCAAATTTCAATAGGTGTCTTGTGACAGCATGCGTGTAGGTCACTCTTTGTCACCGTCCGATGAGGATGAATTGCTGTAATAACCTTAATTGATATTATTAAATCGGTTAAAAATTAATTGAGTTAACCCTCGCATACATTTTCAATTTATCTTTATATCCCGGTGTAGCCCCAGAAAAACGACAATGGATACGCCCGCATTGTTACTTCACACTTGAGACATGACATAATATATTGTTTATGCACCCGCGGTCACTTTAATTTAAAGGTACACAATGGCATGAAAAAATATTCCGACATAATGAAATAGACCCTTCCTGAAATCACTTCCGAAATTTTTGAAAACAATTTGGACGTTTACATTTTGGAAAAATCAGCAGGAGTTACAGGAGATTCCTGCCATGGAAAGTCAAGGTGTTGACATCCCTGCTAGAATTTACAGTGTATCTAAAATTGATAAAATGCTGGCAGTATAATGTCAGCATCCTTGGCGTTTTGTTGCAGCTAAAGATGCTGACTCAGCTCACAGACCATTGCTATTGTATAATATGCTAATAATAATAATAATAATAATAATAATAATAATCATAATCATAATAATAATAATAATAGCAGAGATTTATATAGCGCCTTATGCTATTGGCCTCTAAGCGCTTTCACAAATGGCCGCTGATCACTGTGGCCAACCATACCATAAACCATTTCGTATCATTTCAAGGGATGCAGCGGGTCGGGATCAGCGCTTTCCCTTATCAGCAAACATACATCGATACCGGCTAATCCACCTTTCATTATGTCTCCTGTTGATTTCCAGATTGGATCTGATATTGTCAAACCATCTGTCACTGTTCGCAATTTGGACATTCTCTTTAAGTTTATGTTTATGTCTTCATAGATCACATGATTGTGTAAGAGTCTTCCTTTTCAACTTCATTACGTTTCATGGATACCCTGGTTTCTTGACGAAGGCTCTTTTTTTTCTTGACCGAGACTTTGCTATTTTGGCGTATTCCTATGTAACCTGTCATCCTTTGCCCGTTCGTGTTCTCAGACCTGTCTACACTATAGCCTCTTACCTGGTGCCTTTGTTATAAAATTTACTTCTTCTTCTTCAGCCGTTTTCAATCCACTGCTGTATGAAGGCCTCAGCATGATGTCTCCGGTTCTCTCTCTCCCTTGCATATTTGTACCAATTAGTTTCATTCCAGAATTGTTGTATTTCATCTCTCCATCTCTTGCTTTGCCTACCTCTGTTACTTTTTCCATCAAGTGGTGTCCATAGTGTGCTCCATCTTCCATCTCCCCTTCTAGTGATATGGCCCGCCCATGTCCATTTACGATATTTGATTACTTCCATTATGTCCCGTACCTTAGTCTGTTCCCTTATCCATTTATTAGTTTTGTGATCTTTGTATGTTATAGTCAGTAGAAGCGTTAAGGGTGACCGTACAGTTGGTATATCCACAAATTTTTTTTTGCTGAAAATGATAGATTAGGTGGTGGTAGAATAGAAATCTGCCGGGTGCCACATGGGCATCCTTGGCATTTGAGACATCCAAGATGGCGTCTGCCATAAATGATAATTAGCTATTAAACCTATAGTATTCAAATATGGCGTTACTAAAACATACTATAGGATCTACTGAACAAGTGTACGGCATTGTAACAGAAGTATACTCTCAAATTCAAAATGGAAGAAGCCAAATCCAATAATTTTAAAAATGCCCTTAACCGCAATACGTGCGAAAGGACATAGACATGAAGGTACTTATTTAATTATCTTGATTTTTCGGTGAGGGAACCGGTGGCAAGGTAGATGTCTTCAGGATACATGTTCCAAGTTCTGTTCCATAATGTGATTGTTGGGGTGGTAACTGATTGGATCTGCCATTTACTTTGTCTTATTCATTATTTCATCTTTAAATTTTATGTGACAGTTACCAGTATCAGGGCGTTAATTAGATGAGAAATTGTCCTGTGCCTTCGTCGGTTTTAGGAATGGAGCGAAGAGCGAAGGACCGGAACGAAGAGCGATAGGAACGTAGCGCTATAACACCTTATAGAATATAAAAATTCAGTTCTACAGATATAGACATGTTATCAGGGGTATGGGGGGGGGGAGGCTTCGCTCTCGCCCCGGTCTCCTAAAAACAAGTTCTCATCTATATATCACGCCATATAGCCCATATATTATATCAAGGGCGGCGCCAGGGGTAGGCCGCCACCGAGAGTTTTAAAAATCAGAAAAATAAAATGGGATTTTTTAACAAAATTAATTGCGTAAAATAGGATTTTCTTAACCCTATATATAGAGTTAAGTATAATGTTTCGTCTTCCTATGATTTTACAATGGCGCCGCACCTTGCACAAATATGTTACCATATATATTTGGCACGTTTTAATCTTATGATACTTAAAAAACTACCGTAACCCTAAACTACTTCATCCTATAGAGAGTTTGTTGAGTAATCATATGGGTTAGCTCCGCTCTCCACATCACCGTAATCATTTTATATCTTAATGATACTTCGCATTATATTCATTTTGTTCGTAATAAAACTTGTGTTGTTGTAGTGAATTTGGATAAAATCTCAATTTATTGTTTTTATGTACTTTACGTACCTCAATATCATGTTCAAATGTAGTTTGAAAACAATCAGGGCACAAAAATTCATTCTTGCGCTATCCGCTGCAATTCAGTCTGATTGCCAGTCATCCTCATGGAACTGGGTGTTGTAAACGCTTATCCGAGTCACTCTTACCATGTTAACCATATAGTTGATGAAGAAGAATTTAAAAACACGAACGGAATAATTTACATAATAATCATAAAATCTCTTGTGAAGATATAACATGTACCATTCAACTTACACAATACTGACGATAATAAACCTCTAATTTGAAGAATTTATTATGATTGGATAAACACGAAAAATGTAATTACCATGTAACGCTACCATCAATGGACTAAACACTTACAGAGTTCAACCTTAGCCTAATCATTTCAATTCCCGCGCAGTCTAAATAAACATCTTGATAGCATAACAGATTTCTTGAAAACACTAAACCATAAATTTCCCTTATTAGCTTTCAGTTAAACTTAGTTGAATGATAGCAAATCCCTGCCTTCTCTAAATAACATTGATGGTTATTCCATTGCCATGTAGACGTTTCAAGAGAGGCGGTGGGGTGGCGTTATATATTTCCAATGATCTTTATTTTAAAGGTCCATGGCTCGACCGCTAATAGCCTCGTCCCCAGAAGCCCCAGATTTTACCGGAAGTGGTCAACATTTTGGTATCAGAAGAAAGCTACTATTTTTCTCATATATCCTGAAATCTTAGAGCCAAAGGATGTTTGGTTTGGAAGATATGAACGAAAATGTGCCCCATTTTGGTCGACCAATATTAATTTTACACAGTACTCTATGGGGCTTACAAAATCACGTTTTTAGCTCTCGCATCAAAACGGATTGAAATGTCGGCGCGAAACTTTACAAATGGGGTTTTGGAGTGAAGGCAAATCTATAAAGATGAAAAATTCATAATTATTCTTAAATCTTCCACCCCCCTTTAAAATCTGTTATGATTTAGACCTAATTAATAGTGATGACTATGAATCTATCTTTGTTGTGATTGAAAGCCAACATAAAATACCATAATTTGCGTCATCTACACGCCCCCTGACAGATGTCCTCAACCATTCACCACCAATTTATCCACCACAATTAACTTAATCACCTATTTGCTGAACACATCAACCCACTCTAATTCAAATGAATTTCTTAACACCATATACTCAGCATCTTCTTATCATCTTGTTTATAAACCTACTCTCGTCACAACCCGGTCATCATCCCTCATTGGCAAATTATTTACTTACATCCCAAATAATAACATTACACCAGGTATTCTATACAACGACATAACTGACCATTTTCCAGTGTTTTACGTTATTTATACATAGCTACATAGACATAGCTAATAGAAACAGATTAACAAATTCTATAAATTAATATTACACTAAATGAAAAATAACCGACGCTAACATCACTTCATTTAAAACTGAATTAATCCAACTAAATCGGATCATATGACATATTCATATTCACTCTCCTTTATGATATACATTTTCCTGAAATTTAAAAAGAAAATCCAGAAGCCCTACATATCTTCAGTGTCAAAGGTCGGGTCGCTCATCGGGTTCAATCACCGTGAGGCACGGACGATGCAAGATACCAATGCAGGGAAAATGTTTCCATAAAAAAGACTATTTATGGGAACTCATGTGAAATTTGGGGAACTAGTCTAAATATTTTATGACACGAGATATAGTAACCACCAATTTTTGAGAAATATTTCTGTCAAATGGCAGAAATATTTTGTGTTATATAAATTTAGGGGCGGTTTCATGTGTTTCCTATTTTACTTAATGTGTGTGACTCCGTCAGCAACCTCGTCCACCCGCTTTTATCACTCAAAATAGAGATTATTTGGTAATAGAAGAAATTTTAGGCCCAGGTATCTTTTTTGACGTTATGAACAAAAACGTCACACTGTCTTATGGACCAATTTGTAATATGTTATAGTTGATGAAAATAATACCCTTCTTGTACATCACAATAGCAGTCCATATCAATTTTGTTTCAGGATGGATTTCACCATACTATTGAAAAGAATTTTTAACACATGTATAAATTAACATGATAAAAATGCCAATCAATTTCCACCCAATTCAACATAGACTGATCTTAAACTAATATAAAAGAATTTACACTTCTGAATATCACTTGGAGTGCCTCCCAATCAGAGAACAAGGAAAACGATAAACAACTACTGTAAGCAATATATCAGGATCATTGTTTGGCAAAGCGAAAAAGATTGTCAATTTATCTAGAGTTAGACCTGAACATAAAGATAATTTTAAAAATAACAATTTTACCCGATTTAATATTATGGGGGGGCACCTGTATTCCAAGTTAGATCATGCTCGTGTACAAAAACGCGTAATTGGAGTTTTTTTCAGATCAGGCTAGAACAGAAAAAACTAAACGACGTTTCGACACCATAACTATCTTTTTTAAGACAACTAACGGGGTGGCCGAGCTTTGAAAAGTGCCCTAGTTTTCGAGTTACCCCTCCCATCGGTACTACAAAAAACACACCACTTTTATTTGAAGGATAATATCTGTCGTGATGAGAAGGCGGCACAGTTATGAGACGGAATAGAGATGGTGTGTGGTTATGGTGTTAAGGCCAATATTTGGTGGCCAACGGGTTTGTGCACTGTGATGGGCAGTGGGTTGAAGAGCATAATACATGGATAAGTGGTGGCACACTTTGTTGAGCGGGATGCCTCCATGTGTAGAGAAGTGTGGATGTGTAGTGTCAGTCAGGAGATAGAATATCAGTCATTGACTTAGGTGTGGGGTCTGTGTGTGTGTATCTTGGGTAAGCTTTTTTAAAGGATAATGGTGCAACATATATACTAGATGTTATTTTTATGGGCCCTTGGAGTGACTCCATTTTGTTATTGCGATAGGTTTTAGAACATGCATTAAGGTTGGGCTATAACTCGTTGTCCCAGGGGACATGTGATAAAAAGATGTTTTTTAGGGAAAAAGGGATTCTGGGGGCTAAATTGTGTAGTACCCAATTATATATTGTATAAAACCGAATTCTATAATATAAATATCAGAGATTGATAGTCTTGCCTCATGATTATAAAATTGGTTTGGCCTAAAAATGAATAAATCTTAATTTTCTTAAGTTTTTAGGTCATTTCAAAAAAAAAATTTTTTTGACACCAAAAAACACCTGCCACCAAATTTTTTTTTTTTAAAACAACCATCAATTTTTAAAATTATATTAAATATTTCGAATGGAAGTGGTTGCGTTATGGTCGTATACGAGGGGAGGGGTTGTCGACCAATTTAGCGAGTAGCAAACCGCTCAACTAAACAAGAAGTGATACTCCACTGCACGAGAATCAGAAAAAGAGTGCATTTAAGAGAGCGAGTAGATAAAGAGAAGTAAAAAATAGATGAATAGTGTAAGGAACGTACAAAGGACACAAAAGGAAATAAGCCAAAAAGCTGACAGTTGCAGGAATGCACATACGGCATGTGTGACACCTGTGGATCAACTGGAAACAAGAAGTGTTCTAAAAAAACCGTAAGGACAGAGATGTGGCAGGAACTAAATCATAGCCATTCAAAATTGTATTTATCAGTTTGTATATTATACAGTACGGGGTAGTAGTTTGTAAAGCAGATATCCAGTGTTGTTCAATGATCAGTTCATTTGTATCAGATTTTAGTGGTTTTTAATGGCCACAAAACCAGGACAAAGTCCTAGAGTACTTTAGGAGAAAGAGATCAATAAACTGGTGTAAAGTCAATAGAAAAAAAAATCATATTGATTTTTGATGGACAAAAGGAAGTACAATGTTTACATGTTATACATCATTTCAAAGCTTGTTTTTGCAGCTTTTCAAATCTGCACATATCTCAAAATGAAAATTTTCCGACTTTCCGGGTTTCGTGGGAGCAGGTCACATAATCATCTGCGTTATGTCCTGGAGAATTAAAGCAATAATGGCACATTTTTTGAAGAGCGCTCCCAATTTTCAAAAATTTGATATTTTTGCACAGTTACGTTGGTAATTGTCCAGGAAACTATACCTGCGAAGGAGAATGCTAAAAAATTCGTATTTATCATAAAATAAGCGATTTTGTAATTAGAACTGGGATCCCAGATTGGACTTAACGGCATAGCTGGAAATGCTACGTTTATGTCCGTCCAAGATGAAATAGTGCCACCTCGAGAAAATAACCTCTAACTTGACTTGCCTGATCCAATAAAACAACAAATTAATGAGCGTAGACACGTACATGGCGCTATTTTCCCGTCTCTCAGAGAGGTCTTATGTTCACAGGGGAAGGGCCGTTTCCTCCAAGCAGTCGTTGAATTATTATATCGGATTCTTCCGATAATATTAATTTAATTAAAAATTCCTTCGTTTTTGACACACAACATTTTCGAGCTTAACCTGTATTCACAGGTACGTTTTTGAATTAACCAGTTTTACCAATGCACCGTGAAAACTCTCCAAATTTTAAAACTTGGTACTACGCATCGTCAAAATTGCTATATGGGGTGATGGTGCTTTAATATTTTTGGCGACAAGTTTGTGCGTTCGCGTTTAGTGACAGCCAGTGCTCTAAAAATATGTTTTTTTAAGAAGGGGAACGAGGCGGTGGATCAAGAAATGCCTTTTTAAAAAAATATTTTCCACACATTAATAATTTTGATTGAAGGACACCGTGTTGTAAAGAAGCATTTGGTTTTTTTAGAATGCTAGGAAAATGCAATAAAGCTATGAAACCTTAATAATAATAATAATAATAGTAATAATAATAATAATAATAATAATACAGTGCTTATAGAGCGCTTTACACCGAAGTCTCTAAGCGCTATAGTAAAGACATAAGTACAAAAACATGAGTACATAAAACCTGAGAACAGGCATGAAATAATCAAGTACATGTACATGTATCACCAAATGCTATAAAACAGATGAGTTTTCAAAACAGATTTGAACTTGACACAAAGAGTCTGGATCTTGATATGATTGAGGTAAATTGTTCCAAATACGTTCTGGAGAAGCCTGGTTGTGTGGTGAAAAGAACTACGACCCAGAGTAATGGTGGCAACTGATGGAGTGACGAGGTTGAGCTTGGAGGAGGAGCAAAGATTGCGAGATGGCTTATATTCTTTGATCAAGTCAGCTAGGTAATCTGGAGCAAGTCCATGAAGACATTTGTAAGTCAAAAGAAGAACTTTGTATATAACACAATACTTCACTGGAAGCCAGTGAAGTCGGCGAAGCACAGGAGTGATATGATCGCGAGAGCGTGAGCGGGTGATAAGTCTGGCAGCTGAATTTTGAATTCGTTGAAGCTTGGCAATTTGCGTATCAGGAAGACCATACAGTAGACTATTACACTGATCAAGATGGCAAGTAATAAATGCATGAACTAAAGTTTCAGTTGATTTTTCATCTAGATTATTCCTGATACGACCAATTTTGTAGAGAGCATAAGAGGCGGAACGACAAATATTATTGGTGTAAACATTCATACTGAGATCATTAGCGACTATGACACCCAAGTTACGTACAGATTCAACAGGCTGAATAGGAACATTGGCAATATTAACAGAAGATAGAGGTGAAGTTTTCTGAACTTAGATGTGATGTGAAGAACCTCAGTTTTATCTTCATTCAGCTTCAAATCGTTAGCTGAGGACCAAGCCTTGATGTGTGCGATACATTGTTCAAGTTCGGGAATAAGAGTCGCGCGATCATTGTGTTTCAAGATGACATGAACTTGGGTGTCGTCAGCATATATCATGCTCCCAAAATTATAGGAAGCAATTATGTCCTCAAGAGGAGAGTGTACATAGTGAATGATAGTGGTCCAACAACCGATCCTTGTGGAACCCTTCAAGGGGCGTGTGGGGTTCAGAGATAGAGTCATTAATGACGATGGATTGGGAACGATCTTTGAAATATGACGTAAACCAGTTTAAAGCAGAACCAGTAATTCCGTATCTGTTGGCAAGACGTTGAAGAAAAATGTCGTGATTAATAGTGTCAAAAGCCGCAGAATAGTCGAGGAGAATCAGAACAGCTCCATTTCCATCATCAAGTGCAAGTAAGAGATCATTATACACACGGAGTAAGCCAGTTTCAGTACTATAGCAGGGTCTGTAGGCAGATTGCATTTTTCCACAAAGACTGTTCTTAACAAGATAATCTTGAATTTGGCATGCACAAGCACGCTCAATTGTTTTAGCAAGAAATGTAAGGTTGGCGACAGGGCGATAATTTTTCAATACTTCCTTGTCAAGATTTGATTTCTTTATTAGTGCTGTTATCCGAGCGGATTTAAGAGTGTCAGGAAATTTTCCATTCACAAAAGACAAGTTGATGATCTTAGTAATGATAGGTACAAGTTCAATCACACACTTTTTGAGTAACCATGTGGGGATAGGATCCAGACTACATGGTGATTTCATGATGACGTCTCTGACCGCATCTTCAGATACTAAGAAAAACTGTGAAAATGAAGAAGACACGCATGGGTCGCCTTCAGAAAAATGTAATGAAGAGACCATATCAGCTGAGTTGACAAGATTAGATTTGATCTGTTGAATCTTGTCACTGAAAAATAGAGAAAATCGATTAGCGAGAGCATCATCTGAGGTGGCAGATGGAAGAGACTTTGACATATTGGGCGTACACAGTTTGTTAAATTTTTGAAACAGATGTTTGGAATCGCAGTCGGCAAATTGTTTTTGATGATAGATTTGCTTGGCCTGTTTGATTGCAAGGTTATACTTTTTGCCGTATTCTTTAAAGATTTGTTTGTCAATTCCAAGTTGGGAAGAGATCCAGCACCTTTCAAGTCTACGCAATTCACGTTTCATTTCTCTTACATTATCGTTGTACCAAGGTGCATTTGGACGACATCTTACAGTACGAGTTATGAGTGGTGCATGCTTGTCCTTAAGACCATTAAGTACAGAATCATATTGATCAACTAGCAAGTCAAGATCAGATGTAGGTGAGGTGTAAAGTGATGAATTCAAAATATCAGCTTGAAAAGCATTAAGATCAATATCATTAAATTTGCGCATAGTTATCTTCATTTTAACAGGCTCAGGACGAATAACATTTAAAGCACACAAGATCGCAGCGTGATCAGATGGTAAATAAAAAGTACTAAATACATTTGAAACAAAGTTATCAGTAGTGCGAGTAAGTATAAGGTCCAGAGTATGACCTTTAACATGGGTAGGTCCAAAGACATGTTAAACTAGTCCAGCGGAATCAATGAAATCAGCAAATTTTGCAGCATCTCTGTCACGAAGGTTGTCCATGTCATGCATGTGAAAGTTAAAGTCACCAGCAAGTAGAAGATGATCAGGTACTGTTGCAATTCCCTCAAAGAATGAAGAAAACTCATGGAAAAATAAGAGTCTTCGTGTGTCTAATCGTCCTCGCACCTCATTAACATTAATTCATCAATGATGATATGATGATATTTTTTATTTGAAAATGCAAGCGAAGTATGAGAAAAATTAGACAGTCTAAGAGTTTTAGGGTATCTGTTGTTCTTCTTTCACTTCTCGTGAACTTTCAAAAACAAACTCATGGGGGGGGGATTGCGCATTATTAAAAAGGTCTTTGCTTTTTATTATTATGAAATTGAATATAAAATGCAAGTATTAATATAGAGCTTTATAAAAGTCTCAAAGCGCTTTACATTTATTTTGCTGTCACTATATTAGGATAAATCACATTTTTCACATATTGAAAATTCGGCAGCCAATTATAATGGCGCACAGTATGATTACCCCTAACAGCTCCCCATTTACACCTGGGTGAAGTGAGACAAACTAGATAAAGTGTCTTGCCCAGGGACACAACACGTTGACCATCATGAGTCCAGCCCTTTTCCACTGGACAGCACGTGCTCTCAAGTGCTCCTCCCTTGTATTTTAAAAGAAAACAAAATACTTCTTTAGTAACTGCATTTTGGCCCTCGTTTTTGTGTCAATATGCTTGAAAGGCTCATTGAATCGCATATTAAAATTATAGAAAGGCCCTTTTAGTCCTGCTATAAAGGGTCGAAATAAAAGTGTTCTAATTGTGTTAATTTGTTGAATCATACATCTCACGTTATACCGATTAAAATAACATATTGCTTGTCCGATCTTTGGACAATGGTTTAAAGGTAAGTGTTCGGATCGTTTTTGTGGATTTACCCGAAAGTAGTGTCGATTTTGATATCAGATGATAGGTTGTAGCTTTCTCATTGTTGTTCTGAAATATTAGCCTTCCGATCCATTTCATTTCCAAGATAATAGACAAAAAAACTTTTAATGGTTAATTATAGTGAATATAAGGCCTTGCACTATTCATTATTACTTCTACCATCAAAACCACAAGTTTGTTTCCCACGATACTTGGCGGAGATGGTATGCAAAGTGCCAAACTCTCATATCGCGTATGCAATTTGTAAAAAAGGCAAACTGTGCACATTTTATTCCTTGAAACCTGGCAAGCATGTTGTGTACAGTCAGCTCTTTACTTTACTTAAGGTTTGTTTTCTGAAATTTGCTCTTTAGAATTCGAACCAATAACAAAAGCTCTCATTTGATAAACCGTAGCATTACGCCGTTTCCTTCTGCAGGTCTTCAGTGATTCCTTTCCACAAATCATTCTCCTAGCGGACTGACGAAACTGCTCGCTGCGTAGACTGTACAAAACCGGGTTCATAGCACTATTAAATATATTTAATTTCCTGTAAACAAGTTTGCGAACTGCAATTTGTTTTTGGGCTAGGCGGAGTTTAAATACTCAATAAGCACTAACAATGGATACTGTACCTCATCCCAGATGCATAGACCCGGAAGTGCAATGGTTTTGGGGTGTATAATAATTATAATAGGGCTGTTTTGGATATATAGTGTATCGGTGCGCATGGCTACAGAGCGCTCGCCCTGATAGGCCGTGGCGCGTATGTTTCAAGGGAACTATGTTTGATAGAGATTACGTTTGCAGGGGAAGTTTCTTGGATTTTTTTGAGTTATGCACAGGTACTTTACGAAGCCTGATTGATTGAACTTTCATCTTTTTTTTTGGTTCCAATATTATCATGATATAGCTAGATCTTTTGAACAAAGGTTTAGAGATGATTTTTTAATGTCACTGGGACCGAGACTGCCATAGTAAATCAATAGCAGTGTTCACAAACTTAACCGTTTGAAATCCCCCATGCCCAAAACGAGCAAACGTTCCTACCCTATCTGTAGCAGAACCACATGTAAGTCTCACATCTTGTATCGATTACGCTCTGACAACAGAGATACAGAATGCTTGTGCTTGGTCCGTCCCCATTGTAGTTATAAACCGGTAACGAGATGAATAGTTTGTTGTCACGTGTCAGGTACAAGTCACGTTCAGGTATCAGATATCCATTTTCTCTTCGGGGGCGACCGATATGTATAAATCCGACTATGTTAAATCAGGATCTGTACATACTCTCTGCCCAAAGTGCTATTATTTTGTTGCCAAAAGACACCGTTTATTATGTCTAAACGACAAAAGTGACCTCGTCCCGACTGATTGCAAAAAACCGACGGACGATACGAGAATCGGTTGTTTTGTTTCCATGTCCGGATACGTACGTCGTTTCTTACCTGAATGGGTCCCCCGAAGCAAAATAATAAACCAACCAATGCCGGGACGTCATCACATCGTTATTTCTTCTTCCAAACCAACTGGAGCTGTTATTCCCACAATAAAATTTCCCTTTTAAGATTCAACATCTGTAATATTGTTCTTTAAATAATTATATCAATGTCCCCGCATGAATGTGAAAAAGATGGTCCATAAGTCTACAAACGAAAAACATAGTCCAGCCTCCAAATACCCTTACCGTGGACGAAGGAGCAGACGGATCCCCGGTTTAGTTATTAGCATGCTTACAGCCACTTGCGCGCGGTTGCGGGGGTTATGCGTCATAACATAACGAGCTTATTAATGGTCTTAATTTCGCGCTTCAATCACGAAAAACGTGAACATTTGATTCCAAGTGCAGCAGCATTACCTTGAATTCTTTCCTCTTTTAATTTCTGCTTGACTACGTGGAAAAGATGCCCGTACATAAGGCATACGAATAGAAGGGGAACAAAGACATTTACGTAAATTAAAAACTGCCCGTAAATTGGGTCAAATATTCTCGACAATTGGTAAAAACAACTCACGTTAAATTCCTTTTCAATTTGGTTTGAACCGGCTATCGGCACCCCATACACTGTAATGAACGAATAAGCATACTATTAAAATCACAATTGAAATAGCAATTTTATTTGTCATGATAGTTTCATAACGAAATGGAAATAACACTTTCAAATAACGATCCAAACTGACGAATAGTAAGGTAAGAACACTTGTACAACCGGGAAATATTTTCCGCACCAAAACAAGAGGCATCCATATGGCGTTATTGTTGCCTGAGGGTTAAGTCTTAAAATGAGCAATGCTGTTGAGATAATCCCAACCGTGAGATCAGCAATTGCCATTCCTAAAATGAAATAATTCGTCGACGTTCTTAAATGCCGAAATCTAACCAGAAGTAGAATTACCAATCCGTTTCCTGAAAGGATGGTGAATATCAAGGCAGCTCCTGTAATAAAAGCGATTGCCTCCATGAGCGGACTCGATTCTGGTAGCGTATCTGGATTTTCCAAAAGCGACAAAGAGCCATTTAAAGAGCTTACGTCTTCGACAAAGGACGGATTAAATTGTTGCAATGACATAGTGTTTCACAACTACTCGTGATGCAATAATTTACAAGACGTCACATTTCCATTATTGTCTTTTCCTTAATATTTGCAAAGGTGAATATTGAAGGTTTAGAAGACATATTTTCATTATAATCCTGTTGAACATCTGGTGTTGAAATTCATAGCATGAATTTTAAAGGAAGCGTTTTTCACTCCACAAATGGCCCAGTCTCCGTAGTCTCCGTAATTAACCCCTGAAGTCGTTCACAATAATTACTTTCTAAAATAGGTAAATTTCCAAACGAAGAGATTGAAACTGGTGTTGCACAATGGTGAAATTTCTATCCAGCTATATCCTTAATGAGCCTCCTTTATACAAGTCAAAAGTACGTTCGTTTAAGTCCAGTTGATCGAATAATAATCGTTGCCGCATTGAACAACAGCAAAGAACTCCCTCTGATTGCATATTTCAAAATCTGTTATATACGTTATATTTTTATTTCCTTCATAAATATTCATAGAGAATGTGTTGACGCACGTCCCTTGATAGGAAGATAGTTATTCTCAACCTAATTAACATGTATTACAAAGAAACAACTGCCAACGCCAATTCGTGGGCAACCTGAACAATATTAATCATATACAATATCAAAATAAAGTATCGTTCACTAGGTCTTTCAAGGACGGAAGAAAGTGTCTTAAATGACAAACATAAATCTTCTTTTAAAAACGTGACCATCGAAAATCTATGCATTTCTGTTGAGATAGTTACTGACTCACTGTTATACTCGATTCGTGCTGATATAGGAGCTAGGGAAAGGTGTTTGGTCATAATTTAGGCGACGTTAATTACAAAGTTGTTTTTGCGTTTTTATGTATTTGGGCCAAGGTTTTCATTTCCAAATATCCAATGTGCTCAACATTTAAGAACTACGTTCGACCATCTATTAACGGGTTTTTTTTTTTTTTTTTTTTTCCAGGGAAAGATTAATAAATATATATATTTTCAATGCAGTTCAAGTCATAGTGTGGTACTTTTCAATGACGTACTTACCAGCATCGGGGTAAGCTATTATCTTAAATTGTTTTTCAACATGTTCAATATTCAAATCAATGCACAATAATGCTTCTTAGTGATAGCCATGAAACAGTAATAGTAGCAGTGTCATGTCACGCATGAATTTGAAACATTTAACCTTGCATGCAATAACATTGGGTTCCGAATTTGATACCCTCAACTTGGTTTACATCCAGATTTCAGGTGATGAATTTCAGCTGTGCTTTTAATTTGGTTTTGTATTGAATGTACACAAAACTCCAGAAACTTCCCCTGCAAAAGTAATCTCTATCAAACATAATACCCTTGAACATACGCGCCATGGCTACAGAGCTATGCGCTCTGTAGCCATGCGCACCGATACACTCTAATATCAAAACAGCCCTATTATAATTATTATACACCCCAAAACCATTGCACTCCTGGGTCTTTCAAGGACGGAAGAAAGTGTCTTAAATGACAAACATAAATCTTCTTTTAAAAACGTGACCATCGAAAATCTATGCATTTCTGTTGAGATAGTTACTGAGTCACTGTTATACTCGATTCGTGCTGATATAGGAGCTAGGGAAAGGTGTTTGGTCATAATTTAGGTGACGTTAATTACAAAGTTGTGTTTGCGTTTTTATGTATTTGGGCCAAGGTTTTCATTTCCAAATATCCAATGTGCTCAACATTTAAGAACTACGTTCGACCATCTATTAACGGGTATTGACTATTGTAATTGGTCGTTTTAGTTTTGGTAACGTATGAAATTAATGATAAGGCCCCTTGTGTGAATAGCGCAAAAAACATTGTTACCATATTCAGGATTCAATAACGCACCTGCCCTATACAGGTAGTACTTCACATACTGCCCAACAAGTGAACAAGACTGCCCGGAGATTCATACCCAGAGGCTGTAGGACGGAATATATACCAACTGAATTGAATCCACCGACATGACCCATAACAGGAAGAAAGCATGGTCTACCATCCGAAAGCTCCGAGGGGATCCAACAGAACCTCCACAGCAGCCAAATGTCACACCCAAACTGCTTTTAAATGGCAAGTGCGGCAAGAAGCCCGAGAAAATCAAACTAGGCCGTAAGAGGTTTAGTGGCGACCCTGGTTTCACCGGACCCTTCAACATGGACGAATTGGAATCCGGTATTGCTAAACTTCAACCAGGAAAAGCAGTAGGCCTTGATAACATATCAACTGAACAGCTGAAAATTTTCGGCCCAGTAGCAAAGGAATGGCTTTTTGAGCTCTACAATTGCTGCCTTATTTCCCACAGGTTCCCAAAGATCTGGAGAAAAGCACATGTTATGATGTTATGGCACTCCTAAAGCCTGGGAAAGATCCATCCAATCCCAAGAACTACAGACCAATGTCACTCCTCAGCCATACCTACAAGCTCTTTGAACGTCTCCTGCTAAATCGTATCGCACCTGTGATAGACGAACACCTCATACCAGAACAAGCAGGTTTCCGGCCAGGCAAATCAACAACAACCCAAGTACGCAACCTATCTCGACACATTGAGGATGGTTTCGAGAAGGGTATGGTAACCGGAGTAGTGTTCGTCGACCTATCGGCAGCCTATGACACTGTCAATCACAGATGCCTACTCCATAAGATCATGGAAATCACCAAGGATATCCGCTTGACTGAGCTTATCAAATGCTTGCTGTCAAACAGAATGTTCTTTGTTCAGCTAGGAGCGAAGACGAGCCGTTGGCGTAGGCTCAAGAATGGACTACCATAAGGGAGCGTGCTTGCACCTCTCCTGTTCAACATCTATATCAACGACCAACCTAGGAGTGCAGGAACCTGTCGTTTTATTTATGCAGACGATCTTGGAATTAGCACAAAGATGCAGACTTCACAGTTGTTGAAGAGAGACTCTCCAAAGCTTTGGATGAACTCACTCCTTATTATGAGGAAAACCACCGACGTGCAAATCCATCCAAGACACAGGTGTGTGCTTTCCATCTACGCAACCGTGAAACCAAACGTCCAGCTTAAAGTTACCTGGTCTGGAACACCCCTGGAGCACTGTGATAACCCTGTCTACCTGGGAGTTACCTTGGACCGCACTCTCTCTTATAAGATCCACATCGAGAAGACGAAGAGTAAAGTATGTTCACGCAATAACATCTTGAACAAACTCACTGGCACAAGATGGGGTGCTCGCCCACATACCCTAAGATCGACGGCACTTGCCCTGTGCTGCTCATGTGCAAAGTATGCTTGCCCTGTATGGGAAAGATCAACCCATGCCAAGAAGCTTGATCCAGCGTTAAATGCCTCCTGCCGGCTTCTCACAGGATGCCTCCGTCCAACACCAACGGAAAACTTACACATTCTAGCAAGAATTGCTCCACCATACATTAGTGGTAGCGTAGCGAGCATGCAAGAGCGTAGCTGCCAAGTATCTAATGTGAAGCACCCTATGTCTGGACAGATACCTGCTGCCAATCGCCTTAAATCCAGAGAGAGTTTCTTAAATAAAGTCCAACCTATTGAAACAGTCTCTAAGGAGCTTAAGAGAGTCGCCTTGTGGAAGGAAAGACTTGCCATCAACCAAGTAATATCTATTGGTATTGAACCTGGTGAGCATCTCCCACTTGGAGCTGACTTCTCATGGGCTGAATGGCGATGTCTCAACAGTTTGAGAACCAGAATTGGCTGATCTAAGGTTTCCTTGCAGAAGTGGGGCTACCTGGAAGCAGATCAGGACACCACCTGTGGTTGTGGAACAGCACCACAGACAATGGAACATCTCTTGGTCTGCCCATTGCTGGGCCCCGTGGCGCCGCCACTGATTATAGAGATCACTCTCTTCTCTTGTTTGGTCAATTAAAGTACTTTAGCTATTATGGATATCCACAAGCTTCAAGTTGCAATTTGTTTTGTTCAAATATTTCACTAATTTTACTTCCCAACTTATTTTCATATTACTTAACACTTAACCTGGACTCGTACCAGGCACATTCATGGGCTTCACACACCAGGGAGTTTAGGGATAAAGATAAGCAATCACTGACCTCCCGTCGGTAAACAAGTGTGGGCACATGAGCTGATATCGGGTTGCAGTTTCATTGATATACGGCCTCGTGGCGAGACACTCTGGCTAGAAAATCTAGGGCAATCTGCGGTCAAAATTGCCATGTCTCGCTAATTTTGAGAAATAGTTCCAGTTGACTGGCCTAAAACAATGGAACCACTGAAGTGAATCTGGGTCAGAAGTGACCCAAAGTCCAGGCAAAGCATTATCCTACGCGTATATCTAGGGAGTATCGTTCGGCTAACTTTAATTATGTTGTAGTAGATTTCAAAATAAGTGAGACCTCATTAAAGTTTTAGGTCTGTCCATTCACCGTGAGAGGTAAGACCAATTATTTTAACGGCCACAGGTAAAAAAGTTTATGATACTCATACAATATATAGTAATGTAGCTTTTAAATAAATGTTGACCTAAAATACATTATTTCACATCTAAGATAGATGGATATTAAATTCAAGTATCAGGATGAAAACACCAGAATTTATTTCATTAAACGTTGTTATTTGACCATAACTTACCTTTGAAACTGCAAAATACCATTCGTTTTCACAGCATTGGAGAAATTAATGCATTCTTATATCGATCAGACATAACACAACTATATAGTTTGTATTTGGTCATCAAAAAATGGCCAACCTTGTTTTAAGAGATCGTAAAACGGATTTGATATCCTAGCAACAATGGATACGTCCTTACAATCAGTAAAGCAGACATTTCTATAATGAATGCCAATCAGTTTCCAGTAAGCCAGATTTGTACAGGAACTTTGTACCACGGTCACAATATGTTTTGTAATGGCAACAAAGGCCTAGTCTCTGCATGGCCGGGGATTGAACCCCATATCTATATTATACCCGTCCGAATATACAAGGTGTCTCACGTAATTTGATATTTACTATAATACTGACTAGGCCCGAAATACGCTAAGATATCAGGGTCCGATCACATCTCTTTTAAAATTCAAGTCAAGCTATCGGCTTAAAATAAGACTGTTCTGGCTCATACTTCATTTTTTCATTAATATTATGGTTATTATTATTAAATCAGAGATGGTTTCATCCCACTCTACTGCAGTGCAGTGCAGTATGAATGGACCTTTAGCGGTATCAAGGTTCTGCTTTGAATTACTAGTGGATCTAGTATGATGATTCTGCTTGGCTGCAGACTTCAATTCTCCCATGGCTTTCTTGACTTTCTTGTCATTTGAGACAAAGACAGTACTCGTTTGCTTTATTCTAGTCCAGAGGGTAAGCACCCATCTAGAGCAAAATCATGCACTTTGTGATAGCATTTGGTACACACTGAATATGAACCACAACCAATTGCTTCAAAACGGGACCCCAGCTAGATTTAACCTGGGGCAGCCGTGGTGGCCATTTTTCTATACCCATGTTTTGAATGCGAAGGTATTCAAATTTGACAATTTAAAAAAAATATATTCTGTCAGGTATTTTGTTTTCCAATATGGTCGCTAGTTTGCACTAAAATTGACATTTGTCTTTATACCTAGCTCAAAATGAAAATGACTCGTGTCATGGCAGCCATTTTGAGTTAAAATCATGACCATTTACTTAAAGGGAATAGTCACACTATTAACTTTTGAGATGTTATTAAAGCATTTGTTAGATAATCGCACTATATACTTAACAAAATCTGTAATTGAGCTAAAACTAAAATGAAACTACCCTGGAAGCCGCCAATTCAAATAAAGTGTGAACCATGGTGAAGTAAACAGATCTTGTATTGCCAACATCAATAACGGGATCTAAACACCTCGATCAAATAAACAATGTATGCAGCTGAGTTGTGTTGTACAATGATTGGAAAGTGAACCATGCCCCCTATCTTTTCCGTATTATCTATTTTTGGCGTTTGCTCTGTCCCTTTTCTCTTCACTTGCGTTCCTTTTATCCTTCTTCTCCTTTTCCCTTTTCGGCTCTTGTTCCACCTTTCTAGCCCTGCATTTTTCCATCACATCCTCCGTTGTACTGTTCTCTTCACTCTGGGCATCTCACTGTGTCTATCACAGTTATTCAACGCAGTTATTTAATTTAATCCCTCTTCTTGCTCCCTCTGCTCCCTAGAGCCACTCACTTCTTTACTTCTCTTCTTTCCCTTTTCGGCTTTACCTCTCTGGGTTTGCACTCCTCTACGCCTCACCCTCTTGTTTTTTTCATCCCATTTTTGCATGTTCGTCGTATCTCTCTTCCCCTTTCAGCTATATCTTTTCTTCTCCTCTTTCCCTCATTTACTCCTTTTATTTAACATGCTCCTTTCATCCTTTTCCAGGCTCCCCTCGCTTACTGGATATCTCTCGCTTATCCACTTTTTTTCTCTTTGACCTTACATCTCTTTTCAACCTCCTTTGCTCCTCTCTTTACTCTACCTTTGCTCCTTAACGTTTCCATTTCCCACTCTGCTATCTTCCCAGAACCTTGTGAGAAAACTGTTACTCAATAATACGAAAAATACTAGGCTACACCTGGACAAAAATTGCTACAGAAGGTTTTAGAGGTTAGCAGTAAAATATCTCCCAAAAAAATATCAAAAAGGTAGAAAAGGAAGCCTGGCAAGACATGTTAATTGCATTATCTTACGTGGACAATACGTCCATATTTTCGACAAAGGTATATAGATCATAAATCAAGTTTAGGGATTTTCGATTTCGTAGTTATTTGAAAATGTTTTGCATGGGATATGCATGCAAGATGTGTAGACTGCAATTAATATGTGGAAAATGATGGTCATTATTCAAGCTTCGCAGTTTTCCCCCAAATTCTTTCGCTTCTAGATGATTGCAGACACAATCGGGATGGGGAATCTTTATTTAGAAAATTTATTATCAGAGCGTTTTAATATCAAACACAATGGGTCAACTAATGCCGGGGGCACTCCTATGTGAAGTGATGGGTATAGTGCCTCGCGGCAGGTGAAAAAATAGGGCCCTTTCATATAAAATGTACCAAAATATACGGGGTCAGTCGGTACACAAGCTGATAAAAAATGGTGTTCATCAGTATGAACTTTTTTTTCACTGAGGTGAAAAACCTGAAGTTAAAATTAAGTGCCTCTTCCAGAGTTCCAAATTGCCATGAAAATATCCAATTGCTGCCAGGACATTAAAAATTGTTAAAAATGCACACGTATGCCGTAAAAATTTGAAATTTTGGGTGTTCAATTTCTTTAAAAAGTGGATAATTTTATGAAATGTGTGACAAAAGTGGATAGCAGAAAGAGGAAACGGGGTGGGGTGGGTTGGGTGAGTATGTGACATTTTAAAAAGGGCGTCATCGGGTAAAGCATGCGGTAATGGTAGGGACAGCGCACAACAAGGGGGTAAGCAGTTAATTCTAGACGTCACAAAGTCAGAATCTCAAAGACCTTGACTACGCAGCTCTAACAGGGAGTGATATGTGCTGCACAAGAATACTAGTAAAGCATCCTGTAATTGTAACCTTCCAATGAAAATACCCCTGGAAGCCGCCATTTTCCAAATTAAAGTGGAACCATGGTGACGTAAAACTTGATTCTTGTATTGCAACATCAATACGGAGCTAAAATCGATCAAATAAACAATGTATGCAGCTGATGTGTTGTACAATGATTGGAAGGTGAAACCATAGAGAACTAGGGCTACTCAATCTACGAAACATACTCGGACACATGGAACAAAATGCTACAGAAGGTTTTTAGCGTAGCAGTAAAAGATCTCCAAACAAAATAGCAAAAAGGTAGAAAAGGGAAAGCCTGGCAGAATGTTAATTTGCATTATCCTACGTGGACGTATTGGCCCATATTCGACAAAAGTATATAGGCTCATAAATAAATGTTTAGGGAATGTTCATTTCTGTTAGTATTTGAACAGTTTGCATGGATAGCTATGCTGCAAGATGTGTAGCACTTGAAATATATGTGGAAAATGATGGGCAGTATTCAAGTTCGAGTTTTCCCGCCAAAATCATTTCGCCATTCTAGATGATTTGTTCAGACTACAATCGGGATGGGAAACTTTATTTAGCATAATTATTATCAGTAGTAGTATATTCAAACCACATTGGGCCAACTAATGCCGGGGGCACTCCATATGTGAAGTGATGGGTTTATGTGCCTCGCGGACAGGTGGCTGAAAAATAGGTCCTTCAGATTAAAATGTACCAAACATACGGGCCGCGGTCATTCGGTACACAAGCTTGAAAAAAATGGTGTCATCCGTATGAAACTTTTTTTTCACTGAGGTCTAAAACCTGAAGTTAAATTAGGACGTGCCTCTTTTCCAGAGTTAAATTGCATGGAATATCCAATTGCTGCCATGACATAAGAAATTGTTAAAAATGCAAAACGTATACCGTAAAAAATTTTGAATTGGGTGTTCAATTTCTTTAAAAAGTGGATAATTTTATGCACACTTGTGAAAAAAGGGATAGCAGAAAGAGGGAAAGGGGGGGTGGGGTGGGGGGTTGGGGCTGAGTATGTGAACATTTTAAAAAGGGCGTCATCGGGTAATATTAAAGCTGGGTAATAACTAGTAGGACAGCCAGCACAAAAAGGGGGTCAAGCATAATTCTAGACGTCACCAAAAGTCAGCATCTCAAAGACCTGACTACGCAGCTCAACAGGGATGGATTTAGGGCGCACAAGATCTACTATAAAGGCACCATTCGAGAATGCTGCAGATAAAGTCAGGTTACATCTAAATGCCAAAGAGACGGAATGGAATACATGACCGCCAACGAGAAAATTCATCATCGACGTCTGCAATACATACGGTACCCAACTCAAACAGTGAACGTCAAGTACCTCGGGTCGTATGTGCCGACAGCAAGTGATAAGACTCAAGAGTTAAAGGGCCGTGGACTGATCAATACCTATGCATCTTCCCCATAATCCAGAGTTGTACAGGAAAGGTCGTCAACATTTTGGTTCTGAAGACAGCTACTATTTTCTCACTTACCCTGTGAAATCTTAGGGCTAAGGATATTTGGTGTGGAGTTACGAGCGAAAATATAGCCTATTTTATTTTTAATGTTACACATGTAGCTCATAGGCTAAGAAAATCATGTTTTAGCTCTCACAGAAAAAACGGGTTAAAAAATCGGCGCAAACAACTCTCAAGATGGGTTGGGGGTGACGGCCATTCGGATAAAGATGAAAACTTTATATACACAAATCGGGTCGCCCATTTAATATATTGTAAAATAACCAAAATTAGGCAAAAATGGCACCATAAGGTTTTATGCAAAGTAGCAGTTTGCCATGCTCCTTTTTATACCTTTTTGATATGTTGTTTGGAGGGGTTTGTACAGCAAGCTACAGCAAGAAAACTTCCATAGCAATGTTGTCTAGGTCATACAGTAGATTGAGTGGACTAAACATACAGGGCAGGGGCGTCGGAACACAAAATAAAGTGGTCGTGATGACGGGGGTCTGGGGGTTTTACCCCAGCGGTATCCAAGGGGCTAGAGCCCTGGTGGGGGTATAAGGGGGCGAAGTCGGCGAAGTCCCCTGAAGCCAGCGATTTTCAGTTAATTTGGGAGCTCATAAATTGTACAGGAAGTTAATAGGACTAATAAAATTTAGTTATATGATTAGAGGTAATAAGTTCAGAAAAGAGATTGGCCCGTAGGCCGACGGGTAGCATGTTGTGGAGACGAAGAAAATGGACTTAAAGAGAATGATTAAACAAAAAAAAAAAATCACCATGTTCATTTCTTATCTTCCCTTTCTTTTTCTCATTTAAGGGTTAAAGGATCTTTGTTTTTTTTTTTTAGCAAAAAAGTGGTCCGGACACATCCGTACCATCCGTACCGGTTCCGAACGGCCTCTGATACCGGGCACGTTCTATCGCACGCAAGTCATAAGGCCATACTCATTGCCGCAACGCGTTGCGACATTCGGGAACGCGTTGCAGAACGTAAGTCAACGCGTTGCAAGCGTTGGCCATGAGAATGACTAATTTATTTGACGTATTTCAAAAATGAGACCCACAACGCGTTTGCAAAGTATCTAGCAACGCGTTGTGGAATCTCACACGCTTGCAAGCCTTCCACACGTACGTTTGCTGCTTCACAACCGTTCGAGGTTCACAAGCTCCATAGGTCTAACGTATTGGGCCGCAAACGCGTGGGAAAAATTCACGCGTTGCGACATTTCGGCAACGCGTTGCGGCCTCGCCAATCAACTTCATGAAGTTCTTTGACGATATAACTTCAAAAAAATAGATCCACAAACACGTTGGGGCAATACGTTATGAACCCTTCTGGGCCTTTCAAAGCGTTCAATGCCTTCACAAATCACAGCGCGTTTGCGAGCTTCACAACGCGTTGTAAACTTCAACAAGCGTTGCGAGGCAAAGGGTGATCGTATTGCCAGCAAACGCTTTGTTAACATTTTGTCAACGCGTTGTGAAGGTCGCAACGCGTTGTGAGATTTATTATTTTTTTCAAATACGGTCACAGAAATTATGATTTATGATTGGCCGACAACCGCAACGCGTTTGCCGAAATGTCGTAACGCGTTGTGCCTTTCTCCCAGCTCACAACGCTTTTGCGTCAAGTAGCGTTATTACCCTTATGGCTTGGGCCTTCCGCACGCGTTTTGAAGCTTGCACAACCGTTTGTGAGCTCGCAACGCTTGTGAAGGTTTGCCGACGCTTTCAAAGTATCTAGCAACGCGTTGTTGGTCTATTTTTTTTTTAAAATACGTCTCAGAATTAAATTAGTTGATTGGCCTACAGCGCAACGCGGTTGCCGAAATTCGCACGCGCTGCTACTTCGCGCAACGCGTTTTGCGGGCAATACGTTATGGCCTTTATTGCTTGTGATACACGTCTGGTAGCCTAATGTTGATTCACGTTGATTTCAGCGCGGTACAACCATTTTGAAAATGGCAACCCTTTGAAAATTTGCTATTTAATGTTATTTAATTACAGATTTGTCTGATGTTAGACATATAAACATATCACTAAACATATAAAATAAGCCATAATATCGCGATCCACATACTCTTTTTCGTCTTACTTAATTATACCTCAGTTTAAATATCATTCGCTGTGGTTTGTCCCAGAGAAGGTCAAGTTCATTCAGATCCATCACACTCGCAGCATCATCGTTGTAAACATTTCAAGACTATATCTAACCGCCCTCTGCATCCTTTGGTACGTCTACAACTATGATTGCATAGACCTACTACTACTCTCCTCCATTTTAAAGCGTCATCCATTACATATTGCACTGTGCATTGGACGTTCGAATGTCTGCTGGATTTGGCAACTCTGGTGTTTTGATGTTTGACTCCATACATGAACTTGACCTTCCAATCCTCTTCTTCTTCTCAAAATAGTGTTAGGCTAGTGCATCTTTGTTAGTGAAATGTTTGCCAACGAGTATTGCCTTTTTGAAGTGAATAATCTCTGCTTTTACTATTGATGTCTACATTAAAGATGACTACAAGCACGATGATATTGAGTCTGTGAAAGAATGAAATCGAATGCTTGACTACCAGGACTTTTCGATCTTATTAGTACTTGTCTACAATCATATTTTTACTAATTTTCTCTCATTAATGTTTTATAGGAATTATTACAATGTAATTCTGTGCAAAATACAATTAAAGACTATAGGGACGAATGGCTCATTTCCAGCAGTCCTCGATCAGGAGGCTTACATGATTGGTTAGATGGATTCGGGACAGTGTGGCATTTGAATCCTTCCACTATGGTCTCCAATGCATGTGTGGTAGTCTTTTTTATGTGCAATATCAGTGTAATTTTTAAAATTCTTTTTTAAATTACAATTTCAGTTTGGTCTTTGACCATATGGGAGGCTATTTTAATACATCATAATACTCCTTTTTACTCTTTAATAATGCTCGTATATTAATGGACGGTTATGTTATTGTAACCGTTCGATTTCTTAGAGTAGTTCATGTTTGTAGCTGAATTTAGGTTGCCGATCCATATATTGTACTAGACCGGCTATATTACATTAGATTTAGAAGCAGTCCAAACATTTGACCCCACGTACTTTACCCCCTCTTCCTCGGGTCATACGCCACAGCGGATTTATTTACCGCTCTGAATTTACTTGTAGTTGTAACAGCCCTATGAGCACTTCGATGATATTCCCCTTTATAGAAAAATTTAATATTAGATAATAGGCACATCACATACTACACTTAGGCTAACGGTTGCACTCACTACTATATGGCGCCATTGAAAATAGATCTCATCTCAAAAGGTTCCAGCGCTTGTAAAATAAGATGCGCATTTTTGGTGTCTGCATGCGTCGTGACCAAAGTTCGTCATAACTTTTGATCGCTCTTCATTGGTTGCCTGTTAAGGCCACGTATCACACCTTACAAAATCCTTCTTTGTGAGTATAAATTCTATTTTCACGGACAGGCTCCTTACTGATGTTCTAAATTTGTATATGTGTTGGATAGTAATATCGATGTTTACAAGACCAAGGCAGATCATTCAACGTAATTGGTCTTAGGCTGAGGCATCTTCCTGCAGTGTCTTTAAACGGCCCCTAAAATTTCCTGATGTTTAAAATTTTGTTAACTTTGGATTTGTTAGTTTTCCTTATTATGCTGTATATTGTTGTCCCATATTTTTTGCAAAGCTATAACAAAAGTGCCAGTTATTATAAGAACAACATCGTACAAACATTTCTGCGATGTTTTTACTAAATATGTTTAAACTATTTTTAAAATGTCATTTGAAAATATTTGTCAAAAAACATGAAAAAAATATTTTGAAATATTTAGACAATGTTTATAACAAACGTTTTCAAAATATCTTTAAAATATAAGGATTGGATGTTTTACAAATGTTGAAATAAAATATATTAATTAAAACATGTTAATTATATTTGCATGATGTTATTATAGGTCATATAAGAACAACATAAAAACATTTCTGCGATGTTTTTACTAATGTTTGAATATTTCTTTAAAATGTCCATATGAAAATATTTGACAAACAACATGAACAAAATTTTATGCACCCAGAAATAGTACAAAACATTCTAAAATAAGATTATCAACATCGACATCGTTTTAACATTTAAAAAATGTTGAACTGAAATGGTTTTTTAAACAAAAAATGTCATACAAAAATGCTTTCTAAATATGAATATGTCCATACATTTTAATGTTTGTACAACATTTTCAAAAAATATTTTCCCGATTTTGTAAAAAAAATGTTTATGACGTATTTTTGTTTGTTGGGCTAGGGTTTTGGGACTCGCAGGGGGCGTCAACACTGACAATTCTGCCTGCAATGTATTTGATCTAAAACGCAAGCGCATGTGCACACACACACAATCACACACACACTCGCGCGCGCGTGCTTGCACACACATACGCACATACACACACGCGCGCGCAAGCATGCACACACACGCACACACACACACACACACACACTGGCATTTGAAGATGGCGTCCAAAAGGGCCGTCAGAATGGTTCAAAGAAAAAGAAATAAATTGGCAAGTAATGATGATAAAAGTGAAAAGGAAACCATTACATGCTAATCTAAGGCCATTAGAAACTTTTGTAACTATGTTTTGTAACTATGATCCAAGATCCAAGATGACGTCCAAAATGGCCCCCAAAGTGATCAAAAGTACCATGAAATTGCTTTACAAGGCCCCATTAAAATCTAATTTAAGCTGTGTGCATATTGTGGCAATACATTACTTCAGATCATGATGGCGTCCACAATGGCCGTCAGAAACGCACAACCGTGAAGAATACTTGTATTGGTAAAATACATGTATAATGTCCATTGACTTAAAAGAAAACTTCCGGCATGGCAAAGGTTATAACAAGTCTCTGATAAGGTCGAGACAAATTAAAAAGCCCTCTCAAGGCTTGTTATTATAGGATCTAGCCACTTATGTTAGTCGCTTGGCAACCAATTCTTCATTTCGTTCTGAAATGTAAGTTTAGATTTCAAAAGGAAATGTTTGCAGGTTTCACACATTTCCCTTATCCTTTTTTATTTTTTTTTGTCCATCACATTGGAATGACTTTCTTCTCCTTTAATTTGCAGCCAAACCCTAGGGATACAATTTTAAAATTTCGCATTAAAATATAAAGAAATACAATTTGAGAATTCGTACCTCAATTTGATAATTGAGTGATATAAATGTTTTACTATGTTCCCTTGGGGAGTCAGGAGGTTAGCCAGTCTGTCCGTTTAGAAGGTTTTTGGTCAATGTGTCGATCACCATGATCACTGGGCCAAATTGTGATGACAGCAGGCAAAAACGGATGAAAGGAAGGTTAATTTCGCGAGAATGTTCGTCTTTCCTTCCCGATTTTCGTCAGATTTTTTTTTCGATGGGCACTCTGCCTCCACGCCCCTGAGTGGGACGCAACTCTAAAAATATTTTAACATGTCATCCCAACCACTCCAAATTATGTTACTATTTGTGGTATAAGCTGCATTCAACCTCACTCCAGTAAATAGTAAAGCAAACAAGTGTGCTTGCATTATTATTGTTTTATAACACCAACAATTAAATGAGCTTTTAATTTGTCGATTTCTCTGTCTTTCACGTTTTCAAGACAATTTGGCGAATGTCTATTTCAATGTACCAAATGTCGGTTACTTTCATAATGTTATGAAAGTATTTGAGAATTATCGACGTGTCTTTGTTGTGTATCCACAAGTTATTGGTAATGGCTTTTGGTGGTGTCAGGATTTGTTCAGCTAGTGTGCTTATCGGGGCCGCGTGTTTATCCATGATACGGAACCGATCCACATGGCCCGCTATGATTTGAGGATGGGACGGATGGGAAACAGTCAGGGGTTTACACCCTACTCTTATTCCAATGATGCGATGTAAATGTAAAGTTGTGACTCTCTGTTACATGGGGACCGACGGCTTTAACGTCCGCTACGAAGGAGGGATCTTTCATGATCCATTGCACATCAAGTGAACCATGGAGGAGAGACGGTTTAATTGTATTTATCAATAGACTGGTCTACAGATCAAATCCAGAATTGGTAGTACCCGAATAAATCACAGCAAGTGCCACGACCCACCGGGATTCGAACCCGGGGGAATTTTGAAGGTAAATTTGCGCCAGAGGCAAGCAACCGAACCGCTAGGCCTCTCGCTCTCCCACACGTGATCGTTTAGTCATGCACCAAATGGTTTCCTATAGACCAAAAACACAAACAGGCGTGCATGTTGTAAAACACAAAGGTCAATCTAGATGAAGGAAAACAGGTTTACCTGTGTATATGTTCAAAACAAAGTCAATGAGGGGCTTCAAAACTACAACTGCCGTTGACAGGGTTGCACATTGTTTAGACAAATGAAATGGTTTTATACGCGAAAAAAAAATCAAGACAAAAAAAAACAAAAAAAAAACGCGAAACGGTAATGCAGCCGCCCTTATATTTGAATAATCTTACATTTTTGCTTCTAGGGAAAAATTAAAATATCAATGGGGCCATACAAACAGAACATTGCAGTCTTATTCCCGTCAATTTAAGGAATTATGACAGACAACATCGGTGTATTTTGCCTAATTGTGGTGTTTCTTATGATGTATATGGCAGTATATTGCCACAAATAGAAACAGATTTATAAAACCTGGTTTTGCGATCGAAAAAAACAGTTTTTCAATCGATTGTCAGAGTTTTTTTATAAACTGGTGTTTTTCACATCGAAAAACCAGGTTTTTTGGTGTTTTTCGACATTTTCGATTGTCATAGTTTCGAAAAAAACGGTTTTATCGGGGACCGAGAAACACTGGTTTTTTTTCACATCGGAATTAAACAGGTTTTCGAATTTGATTGTCATAGTTTTTGATAAACTGTTTATCGATCGAGGAAAGAAACCTGGTTTTTCGCCGATTAAAATTTGGTTTTTTTTCAATTCGATTGTCATAGTTTTTGATAAAAAGGTTTTTTCAATCGAAAAACCAGGTTTTTGAATTTGATTGCTATAGTTTTGATAAACCTGGTTTATCGACCGAGCAACCTGGTTTTTCGCCGATAAACTTGGTTTTTCAATTCGATTGTCATAGTTTTTTTTTGATAAACCTGTTTTTTCAATCGAAAAACCAGGTTTTCCGAATTCGATTGTCATAGTTTTTGAAAAACCAGGTTTTTCGAATTCGATTGTCATAGTTTCGAAAAAAAACAGATTTATCGACCGAGAAACCTGGTTTTTCAATCCAAAAACCAGGTTTTTCGAATTTGATTGTCATAGTTTTTATCGACGAAAAACCAGGTTTATCTGTTCTATTGTGCAATATACTTGCCATAGATGTATGTGTCTTGTCTTTCAATTATTATATGTTTCAGTATCAGGGGCTGCATTTATGGTATGGCTATGCTCCAAAGCTGGCTAGCGTGCTACGGTCCAATATAAAATATCTTTGCTGACTATGAATTCAAAATTATTCAAACTAAGACGCAATTTCATGATATTCTCACATTAAGGTAAAACCAAAAGTTCTAATATATCCATCTGTGATATTTTAATCTCAAACATTTAAAATAAGTACATTTCTGACAAATTGTCTCATATAAAAAAGACTCTTACATTGCAAGTCTAGTTGAAGACCTGTTGAAGTTGAAGTAGTCATTAATTCAACATTCATCAAATGCGTTATTCAATAGTATCCAAGATTTGTTTTCGGTGATTTCTCACCGTCGCGAAAAATATTTTCGAAGTATGATTTTTTTGTAATTGTGTAGCTTATCGATGCGCTTCTTTAAAAAAAAATACTAAAATTTCTCGCCCGTTAATGAGAAATAATAGCTTGGGTCCCTAGGAACCCCCCCCCCCTTAGGACACCAACGGGAGTGTTGATTTGAAAAATAAAATTTAGCCAAACCCTGTTGCCAAAATGTTTTTTCTGCCTATGTATGTTCATATGCATTGAAACAAAACTATTAATTAATCAGAAAAAAATTAACCTTTATGTGTACTGAAAAGAAGCAATTTCATCATCGAGCGATAGCGCGACATTGCTGTACAAATCCTTATGGCAAATACATGTCTATTTACTTGCCCCCTCAAAAAATACAAGCATGTACAAAAAATGGGTAAGGTTGTGCCAATATAATGTAAATTGGTCCTTCTAGAGCAGATTAAACATCAAAATTTTTTTTTTTGATTTGCAATAGTGTATTGCTATGGAAGCAGGGTCCAGAAAATCATGTTAATGTTGAGCGATTTTGACGCATTTCGACAAAAAGTTTTTTTCGATATTGCAGGACATGAAAGGGTTGCAAGCCGAGTTCAATATTGCCAGGCTATCGAAAAATAGTTTTCTGGTCTGCCCCAGTGTGCATATCCACCCAAATTGAATTGAAGGAACAATACTTTCATTTCGTTATCCAACAAGGAGGTCATATTCAAAGACAATAACGAATGTCTTGGTCACGTTACGACTCCTTTTTGTCTCAGCCGATGGAATCGTTACGGAATTTTGTTTTGATCTTTCTGTAATCGGATCAATGTTGGGACATCATTTGCTGTTTGGTGTTCGTCACGTGCAACTTCACTCGAAATGGTTGATAGTTCCGTAGCCGTATGGCATTTTAAGTCTTGCTTGCCGTCTTGCTTTTGCTCATTCATACTATGTTGAAAACAAAAAAGGCCCATAATATGCATGGAATTAACATCTCCCAGAAGTATTAAGAGATGATTGTGAAGGTAAAAGAATATAAATGCATTTTCCATTAACAGTCACCCGTTGAGGCAATCTATAAATGAATTGCATGATTGGAGCAGATAACCCAGCGACAATGCCTAAAACTACAGCCTTCTTGCCGAGAGAAATTTATGCGATACCACATAGGATGCAATATTGCGAGATACGTCGATTGACTTGCTACAGATTGTACGTGGACAGAGCAAAGAGGCAGAAAACAGAAAGCACTGACGGTGCCAAAATATGCTGTACAAATGAGAAATACCTGGGATTCTGTGGGTTTCTGGAGGATAATCCATACACAAGGTGCCTGCAACCAGAGTAATTGATGTCACATATCAATCACAGCTGCGAAATGATGAGGAACTTGATTTTCTGCGACTCTCTCTTGCCAATATCATTGTAATTTTAAAAGTTTTTAAAATATACAATTCAGTTTGGTCTTTGACATTAGAGGCATTTTAATACATTCATAATAACCTTTACTTTTAATAATGCTCGTATATTATGGACGGTTATGTTATTGTAACAGTTCGATTTTGTATATGTAGTGTATGTTACGTGAATTTAGTGCCGATCCTATATGTACTAGACGGCTATATTACATTGATGTAGAGCAGTCCAAACATTTGACCCCCACAGTATAACTTTACACCCCTCTCCTCGCGGCCATTACGCAACAGCGGGTCTCGGCAGACATTCATATTTGCAAAAGTTTATTTTCTCCGAATTTTCCGAGGGTTAATATATTGTTATCTCGTTAGTTTGATCAAAACCATTCTGGGCTGCTTCGGTTTCCTTGTACAATCTAAATCGGATTATTGACCGCTATGAATTACTTGTATTGTAACAGCCTTAGGAGCACTTAGATAGATATGTTCGCGCTTTATTAGAATTATATTAAGATTAGGCCACAGACAAAATACTACACTTAGGCTAACGGTTGCACTCACTACTATTTTTTTTTTTTTATGGGGCCAAGATAATAGTCTCATTCAAAAGGTTCCAGCGCTGGTAAAATAAAGATGCGCATTTGGTGGAGTGCATGCGTCGTGACTAGTTCGTCATAACGTTTGATCGCTTTCATTGGGTGCCTGTTAAGGAAAACCGTATCACATACAAAATCCTTCTTTGTGAGTATAAATCTCTTCTTCACGGACAGGCTCCTACTGATGTTCTAATTTGGTAGAATGTGTTGGTAGTAATATCGATGTTCAAGAAAAAGGCTACGGTCTTATTTGAATGTTACACGGCTTGTTACAAGCGTAGAATTAGCGACAGATCATTCACGTAATGGTCTGAGGCTGAGGCATATTCCTGCAGTTTCTTTAAACGGCCCCAAAATTCTGATGTTAAAATTTGTTAACTTGGGATTGTTAGTTTTCCTATTATGCATATGTTGTCCCATATTTTGCAAAGCTATAACAAAAAGTGCAGTATTATTAAGAAAAACATGTACAAATTTTGCGAGTTACTAAATATGTTTAAAACGATTTTAAATGTCATTTGAAAATATTTGTCAAAACATGAAAAAAATATTTTGAATATTTAGACAAGTTTATACCAAACGTTTTCAAAAATCTTTAAAATTAAGATGAATGTTTTACAAAGGTTGAAATAAAATATAGTAATTAAAACATGTTATTTAATTTGCATGATGTTATTATAGGTATATAAGAACAATCATAAAACATTTCTGCGATGTTTTTAACTAAATATGTAAAAAACACTTGGCACGCTTGCAAAAACACTTGGCACGCTAGCAAATTCCCCGCCACACCGACAATTCCAATGATTATCTTTATAGCTGCTTTAAAACATGGCTGGGACCTTCAGGTAGCTTCGCTAGCTACTGAAATATGGTAATTTCTTTTGTAAAACGTCCATCTTATGGGGACCATATTTTTGTTCCGATTGTAATTATACATCATTTCGAAACTAAATAAGCAAATTGCGAGTGATATTGATTGACAAGAGTGAAAAAAAAAGACAAAAAAATGTAAATTAAAATCAAGCTGGTAAGTATTCATAATGGATACGATTGAGAGTCATTTTTACCAGGAAGTATTTTATTGATCATCTCATCCATTATCTATTTTGGTGCTTTTCATTGCAAAGACGCGCGGATCCGGGGATTGGCGCGCTTTATTGTGGTTTGCGTGCTGCCATTTTCCGACTCAAGCGGTAACTACCCGGACCTCCACACACCAACCTCAACTCCCATATAAAATTACTCACATACACAAACACAATTATACCTTACCTATCACTCATACGCATACGCAAACGCTTAACCTACCTATAACCCAACACCTGTAAACATAGACGCGCCCTGCACAATTACGCTCACTGTTATCCGGCAGCTAATATGGCCAAATCGAAGTCATTCTGCTTAAACATGTCTGGAATACAAATCAATTGCTCATTTGCTGTTCTCGGCAGGCCTATAAATCCAGTAATTACGATTAAAACTTTAAGATACTCAATTGCCCATATTGTTCTTCGGGACTTTTTAAAAATTACTTCTATTGACACTGTTGCCATCACCGAGTTCCTTGGCTGACTGAAGATGCCAGAAATGACGTTGCTGTTGCTGATATCCAGAATAACTCTACCACGGGCGGATTTACAGCTGTTCTCCGTTCAAGGACGATCTCCATGTAAGGATTAATAGACCTGCGCGTTGAAACTCATGGAATAGAATGATTGTCCTACATCACCATCTTCAACTTCCAACTCATTCGTATCTACAAACTAAAATCCGATAGGAAAAGAAATTCAATGGTTTCTAGATGATTCTCACACCCCTTCTATTGTACTTTACAGTTTGCTAGTCGCCATCTTCCTACTAACTGGAGATGTTTAAAAACTCTCCCTTCCTCCCAACCTTTTTTGTACTCACGGTTTCAAGGGGGGGGGGGGGGTGGTTACCTATCGATCTAAACGGCAGCAGCCGAGATGCTGTTCACCATGTACGCCAAATGTCCTGTTTGTCATTAGGTTGGGGATGTCAGATGGATCCTGCTGGATGTCTCGAGCAATCACATCAATGTAGTTTAAAGGGGCGACGACCCCTGTTTTGGCATGGTAACTTCCAACATGTGACGTCTGAGACTACTTGGTCAAATCGCACGATGACAGTGACCGGCAAATCGTGCACGGCGTTGGGCAACAGAAGAGATACTGGAGGAGGGATCTCTCCATATATCTATTTGCTTTGGTCTTGTCTCACGCCAGGCAGGCAGGGGACATTTTTGTGCTCGCATAAGGAGCTTGGTGTGGGTGCCATCTAGTCTATCCTGTAGTTCTTTTTTAATGGTCCAGGTCTCAGATCCATATACAGGATACCTCTACACAGGCTCTAAAGAATTGGAGATACCAGATTGCCATAAGTGGTGTAGTTTATTGCAGGCATTCCAAGCTTGTCCTTGCGTGACAGGAAGTCTTCTTGCTGTCGGCAACATAGGACCCTAGATACTTGAAGTGCTTGACCTCTTTGAGTTGGCTACCATTCGCCGTGCAGATAGGTGATGATCGTCTTCCTCATTGACAGTCATATATTCTGTTACCACCCCCTCGGAGAATTCGTTATAAAGCACCCAATGCTTATGATTTTGATGCCAGTGGATAGGTATAGTCCTCTTCTTTCCATTTATCCAGGTAAGTACCAACATACCTATTATGGCGTCACAATGACATCATACAGTCCGCGAGCCGGCAAAATTGGCATTTTCCATAGAAAATAGGCGAAAAATGCAATTTTGCGGTTAAGAATGGTAGGAATATCGAATTGTCATGCGGGTTTCAGCTCTAAATGATGGCAATTGACTAGTTTTACATTACATAAACATAGAGTTTTAGAGCCATACTATGCATAATATTTTCAAAAATGTACAATAAATATCCCTAGGTGGCAACCCCTCTACCATTCGACTTTGACGACGGCATACCCTAACCCCGGTGAAGGTGATATACCGTCACATTTGTTTAGCTAAAATGACCAGAAAGGATGAGAGAATGATTATCTATAGCTTTTGTTTGTACGACAGCTTTTGGCATTTTAGCGCACCGGAGCAAAGTTCACGGGGGGGGGGGGGCGGTGGTTCCCTTGGTAAGACGATGGTTAATGTACATGTTAAAACGTTGCTGATGACTGTGAGGCTTTACCCTTCCGCAATATTCTAGATCTACACGATTTGACTTTCTTCTTTCATTTCTGGCAACAAAAAGATTACAATTTGAAAATTTTCCATCCAAATTTTAAGGGTGCAAATTTGAGAATACTATCCTCAATTTGGTAATTGAGGTATATCAATTTTGATGATCTCTTTAAAGGAATCAGACTGATAGCCAGCCTGTCGTTTGGAGAGGGCAGGTTCCTGGTTAGTGCAATCTGCTGATTACTGGCAAAATTGTCCCGATCGCAGGGCAAAAAAATGGGTTGAAAAAAGGCTGGAATTGGCCTGAAGATTTAACGATTTCCTTCAAAGGTTTATTCTACCTCCATGCCCCTGAGTGGCACGCAACTCTAAATATTTTAACAGAGACACCATAATTCCATTCAATACATTTCTGTTCTACTTCCATATTTCAGTGAAACGGATTTTGAGAATATGGACATATTCATTGTTATCATGAACATTGATTCCTTGTATCGTATCTGAATAAACCAATACTAACAGCGTGCAAAGTTTTAAAAAAAAACAAAAAAACACCAGTGTTACATCACAGACATGTGTTACTGTCATCTATGTTCAAAACAAAGTCAAGTTAGCACCCTCTACACAAATTAAAGTAGTGGCCAAACGACGAATAAATCGAATTAATAAATTCAATAAAGTTACTGTTTAAGTGCAAAGTTAAATGCGAATTTATTGTGAAGTCTGTGGATGAGAGCGATTGGAGTTTTTTTCGATATTGCTTCAAGTGCAGGACATATATGAAAGGGTTGCAAGCCGAGTTCAATATTGCCAGGCTATCCGCAAAATAGTTTTCTGGTCTGCCCCAGTGTGCATAGCCTCCCAAATTGAATTGAAGGAACAATACTTGATTCGTTATCCAACACAGGACGTATACTACAAAGACAATAACGAATGTCTTGGCCACGTTACGACTCCTTTTTGTCTCAGCCGATGAATCGTTACCGGAATTTTGTTTTGCTTCTTTTCTGTAATCGGAATCAAGTTTGTCATCGTTTGTTGTTTTGTGTTCGTCACGTGCAACTTCACTCGAAATGGTTGATAGTTCCGTAGACGTATGGCCTTTTAAAGTCCTTGCTTGCCTGTCTTGCTTTGCTAATTCAATACATATGCTAGTAAAACAAAAGCCCATAATTATGCATGGAATTAACATCTCCCAGAAAAAAAGAAGGGTGCCTGTTATTACAAGTGTTTTTGAAGGTAAAAGAATATAAATGCTTTTCCATTACCGTAACCCCTTTGAGGCAATCCATAGATGAGTTGCATGATTGGAGCAGATAACCCAGCGACAATGCCTAAAACTACAGCCTTCTTGCGAGAGAAATTTATGCGATACCACATAGCATGCAATATAGCGAGATACCGTTCGATTGATATTGCTAACCAGATTGTACGTGGACAGAGCAAAGAGGCAGAACAGAAGCACTGATGAGTGCCAGAATATGCAGTACAGATGAGAAATACCTGGGATCTGTGGCGTTTCTGGAGGATATAGCATACACAGGGTGCCTGCAACCAGAGTAATTGATGTCAACATATCAATCACAGCCTGTGAAATGATGAGGAACTTGATCTTCTGTGATCTCTCATGAAAAAGCACGAGGCACACTAGTAAGTTTCCCGCCACTCCGACAATACCAACGATGATCTTTACAGCTGCTAAATACATCGCTGGACCTTTCAGGTAGCTTTCGTTAGCTACTGAAATATTGGTAAAAACGTCCATCTTCACGGTGGCCATAATCTTGTCCAAGTGTAATTATGCAATCATTTCGAAGCTATAAATACGGAAACTGCGAATGGAAACATCCGAAGTGATATTGCTTGAGTCAACAACCAAAATTCAAAAGATATTGTTAGTCAAAGTCATAATTAGTTATGACAGACTATTCATATGCTTTCATATGCTTTTTTTGTTCACAAAGCTATATGGACCCTTTTGATCATTTCGGTATTCATAATTGTCTAAATTGGCTGACACTTTGCATAATGAACACGTTTGAAATTGGAGATTGATTTTGCTAGGAAGTATATTATTGATCATCTCATTCATTATCTATTTCGTGCTTTTAATTTCAAAAGACCTATTGATCCGGTGGATTGGCGCGCCTACTCTACAGTGTGCTGCCGTGTGTGCTACCGTACATAGCATACATAACATCCACACGCCCCACCCCATAACAGACATTTCAAACTACTCTAATACACAAACACAATTATCAGTAGCGTAGCCACCTCTCCTTGAAAGAAAAATAGGCAAAATCAGTAAATTTTGATGAAAAATGCATAATCAGCCGTTTTTGCACTCTATTATTTAACCCGGGTATTTACTCTCCGATCAGGATAACTTTTCCCTATGACCGAGCTTTTCCCTCATTAGAACTATAGGTTAAAGGCACTGTCAGTGATTTGCTATATCACAAAATCGCAAAAATCATTAAAAACAGAGTTTTGCCTTTTTGTAACAAGACCAAATGCAACCTAATAACGGCAAAATCGAATATTTTATTCATTACTGCCCGTATGGACACTTACTACAAAACGTAATGGAATGTAGATTCATATCTTTGAACACATTCGTTTTCTCCTTTTCTCTCAATTTTTCGGTTGGAAAATATACCTCCTGAGAGTTCTACGGCCTTATCCGTCACTTTTAAGCCATTCCTGCAAAATGCAAACTAACATACCCTGTCCCTGGCATTGTCCGATTACAACCAGCCACTGGTATCAGTAATCCGGCAGCTAATATGGAAATTGCTCATTTGTCGTTGGGCCTTAATTGTAGTTATACTGACACCTTAATATAAATACCGAAACAGAAAAATGTCAATTGACGCTTGGGTGCACAATAAATTTTCTAACTTTGCAATAGATGTCTAACAAACACCATATTCATGTATTCATTTTAGTCATTACTGTCCGTACAGACACTTACTACGACACGTAATTGAATGGCGATTCATTTCTTTGAACACTCTTATTTTCTTCCTATTCTGACAATTTTTCAGTTGAAGAAAAATAACTGAGAAAAATTCTAAACTTATCCTTCACTTTTAAAGCGGCACTGGCACATTTTCACAAAATGTGAAATTTCTTCAATTTGCTTGCAAATGATAGTTTAGGCCATTGCAAGAATACAAATACAGATATATTTTACACATAAAATAACTTACCCAAAAACAGATTAATAAGAGGCTATTTCAAGACATCCAGGTAATTTGTAGGCTAACTTTTAAGTGTTTATTTAAAGCCACTATCAGTCATTTTTTTCCAAATTCAAAATACCAATTTTGTCTCTAAATTGCTAGAGTTAGGTCATATTAACACCTTATATTATTGTTCTTTGTGAAAAAACAGACACTAAAGCGTTTTAAAGTGAAGATGCCATTTACGGCTGTTTTGTGTTCAGGGCGCCGCTGTGGAGCGCCTAAGGCTGCTACAACACAACGAGTAAATCCAGAACGACAAGGAAGGCTTTATGGGAAGAAGTCCAATATTAGATGCAGGAGGAAACCGAAGTTCTCGGAGAAAACCTGCGAGGAGGGGTATGGATCGGCAACCAAAAGTTCACGTACGACACAGGCTCCGCAGGGGATTGAACCCGGGCCGCATTGGTGAAAGGCGAGTGAATGAGCCACTACTCCAGCCCGCCCTCCCAATAAGCTGATAAGCTTAACCTCTGAACTGTAGAACCTCTGAACTGGTGTTTCTAGTTGCTTAACCACTTTACAGGGGTGTTTATTACAACCATTGTCCAATACAACAGTGCAAAAAAGTGGACTTTGATGAAAAATAGGGGGCGCGATTTGTTTACATTGTGAAGAAATCGCTGATAGTGGCTTTAATCAACAAATGTGTCTATTACAGGAACATTTTTTTTTTATAGGGGAGCGTAAAATAAAAGGACACGTGTTACACGTACACCCGTGACTGGAGAATGTGTGTGTAGTTGTTAGTTATGGTCAGTAAATGGTGTGATAAGAGATATTTCCTTTAAAGGCAGTACACGTGTTACACGTACACCCGTGACTGGAGAATGTGTGTGTAGTTGTTAGTTATGGTCAGTAAATGGTGTGATAAGAGATATTTCCTTTAAAGGCAGTACTCTGTACTGGTAGGTGACCTCCTTCCGGTAACACACGCCAAATAGCAGTTGGTATGGTGTGATTGCATTGATTCCAATCAGGTGCTCAAGATAGGTATGTATTCTGTAATAATCGTGTTTTATTTAACACTGACTTTGACTTAGTTTGAGAACTGCTTGTATTTTTAAGTAGGGATACAATCTCGGTCGCGAAGTGTTGGAAAACTTTTACTGGTCTGCTTCAAAATGTCCCCCTCTCCCCGGTCAATGTTCAATCCTATAAAATTGTTCTTGCGACCCGACAAGAACCCAACATTGATTGGTGGGGATAGCAGGGTGTATGGATAGAGAATGCTTCGAGCTTCCCAACGCAAGTTGAAAGGATTTCATATTATATTTCTTTAAGAGAAATGCGGTATATAATCGGGGCAAAAATAGAGCTGTCTTCCAACACAGTTCGACCAAGATTGTAAATCAGGATACTGATAAGTAATTTGTACTTTTATTTGGTTACCTATACTGATCTCTGTTAAGGGGGGGGGGGGGGGGAGGGGGTGAAAAAAAAAAAAAAAAAAAATTGACGAAAATGAGATAATGCAATGGCGTAATTGTGTAGATTGTAATCTACAAAATGCTTTTTATTCGATCGCAATCGGACATTCGGTTCCCGAGATATGGCTGATCAAAGTGAAGCAGTGTACTCAAAATTTGCCAAAAACGCATAGTCTCCTATACTTTATCATGTGAAAAATTTAAATGGGTTACTTTTAAGATATTTTAAAAGATATTATTTATACGCCATTTAACGCATTTATTTTGGCTAAGTCGAAGTAAATAAATACTCATATTATTTTGTCCATAATTTAAAGTAATTAAATGTACTGGGTAAGGGATTTTTTTATGTATTTTATTGTTTTCTCACCCTGCGATATTTAAGAAAATTATTTTAAAAATTAATTACAGGACAATGGATGCACCGATTTCGATAATTCTTTCATTAATAATTATGATAATTCAGTATGAAATGAAATTTAAAAGAAAAATTCCATATTTCACATCGAAAGCGCCCTCAATTTTGTCTAAATGTTTCGAGGTCTATAACTCGTTTCGTTAAAATACGCAAACAACCAAAACGAAAACGAACGTAACTAGAGAACGCTACATGCTATGCACATGAAATTTGGCGCACATATTCAGCACATATAGGCCGAGTGAACCATGAAGCCCGATTTTCAAAATTACGTTCCAAATTCAAATTACGCCATGAAATTATGTGATTGGTCGATTGCCGGTTGCCATGGCAACGGTATCAAAAATCCGGCTTCATGGTTCACTGCGTATTTACCCCCTGCACATGCAACCCAAGTTTCGTCCCAGTAGCTTGTATAGTTATTTAGTTACGTTCGTTCTAGTGTTTAGCCAATCAGAGACCTTACGTGGTTACCATGGCAACCAGAGAAAAAATTTACATGAATTTTAAAACTTTGTGACATGGGCTACAATATGATGTGTAACATGTATATACCACTATTTAGGAAAATTAAGAAAAATCACTTCAAAGTTCACTGCTTCAAACCCCATACCCCTCCCTTAACTGGTTGGCTACACAATAGTGATTCTGAATCGGAGAAGTAAAGGGACCGACGGCCATATTGGTAGGTTCATACAAAACATTCCGAAAACACCAGTTTGATAAAAATATTGTAACGCTATCCCCATGATCCAATGGGTGACCATCATTAGAGTGAACCGAGTCTTAGACTCTCCTCGTCTCTTTTCGCTCTCACTTTCATTATCATCTCATCTCATTTCCTCTCTCTCTCTCTCCCTCACTTTCACGTTCTCTCGCCCGCTCTCTCTCTTTTGGGCTGATGATCCTCGAAATGGGGACGATGATGGATTCACCAATTTAGTCGGGACACCTAACCAGTCTATTAGAGGATCAGTTGGAGGCCAACAAAACACGCAACATGCATTGTGGCCTTAAAGGCTCACTCATTAGATTCAATATATATTTATGTATATTTAATTAAAAATGTCAATTAAAATAAAAGATCGTCACCTGAATTGCTCAATTCCAAAGGTTAGAGATGAATCGATTTTCCGTTTTGATGCAGTAAAAAATATTTATGTCTAGCAGACAGTGCCATAGGATATTATGTTAACACAACCTATGAAATTTCTTATCAAGGACATCTATTTAAGCTGAGAGAGTTTCACACAGTGATTAGTATGTGGACAAGTGTTATTTATATGCAAAAGCAAAAACACGATTTGTTAGAAAAGTGAAGGTACCATCCTCGGGAAATCTCTGAATCAGCCTTTAAGTTAAAATAATTGGAGGAAGCTTATTCATTTTTAATATCCTTTGTGGCAAAACAGTTCAATATTTGTTTGCATTGACATTTTTGCAGTGACATCGCTGTTTTGGTAGTGCTCATCAAAATTTTTAACAATTGAAAAATCCAATTCAGGGACAAGATATTTTGATATAACCAAAGAATTTAATTTGAGCAAATACAAAAGTATGAAAATCATTAAACCAACATAGAGGGCCTTTCGTCGGTTGTATTACAGAGTGACGGATGTTAAACAAAATACGAAATTTTGTTTTCGAGAAAATCGTATTTGAAAAATCGCCAGCTCCAAGAAACGGGCGGTAACATTCCCATATACAATTCAAACGATCAAATCCGACTAAGAAACGAGATGAATAATTGACAATTTATTTTAGCTAATATTCATGAATTCTTACTTGATAAAATGGATATAACACATTGGAAAAGTTACTCATCTTATCCGTCAAACCAAAATTTACGCAAATTGGCGATTAGGTTCATGACATAGTAACGGATGTTGAATTTTCCCTATACTAAAGCGTTATTCAGCATCCGTCATTATGGAATACAGCAATCGGCGCTTTCCGAACATCCGTCAAACCAACATACGTCATCGCGAATTTTCTCAATTTGGTTTATTACATAATGACGGATGTTGAGTCGAGATGCACCGCTTTGGACTGTAAATATAATATAAATTTCTAGTAATAGCAATATTTTTAAATTAATTAAATATTTTGCTTGTGGCAGTTATAAATTTAACATGAGAATAGTTACTAACAAAAGTATTTTAAAAAGCCCGGTGGGAAATTAAGTATCACTATGACAGAAGGTTCAACGTCCGTCATTTTGTAATACACCAAAGTCTCTGTTATGCAACATAAGTCAAAATTGCCAAATTTCTAATTAAGATGATTAATTAAGTACTTGCAAGCTTCGACACTTGGCATATTTGAAAACGTTGATATTTCGTACAATTTCCCTTAATTCCGTAATAATGATAAAAATTCAACATCTGTCACTATGTAATAATGTAATACACCCGACGATTTTGGGTCGGATTCAGATACCTGGAGCTGGACTGATATAAATCATAATCCTACATGAAGCAGGACATCAATGCTCCTATTCATGTTTCTATGCGGATCCTCCCTCGAAAATATTAATTTTGAAACTTTTATAATTGTTAGGCCGACCCCAATTACGATTATTAAATGGCGATGTTAGTTATAATTTAATGACAACAGAACCATTGAAATGTTGTGCCACAAAAAGTAAACGCACAGGACAACTTTACACAAACCAACTAACTCAGTCCGGGTGGGGGTGGGGGGATGGGGGTGGATGCATAATTTATGTAGTCCATGGGGCAATGAACATCGAAACAGCTAAAACGTATGTGTTCACTTTCAGTGATCTACGTGAAAGCGTACAAGCTATATGAAATTAACAGTGATTTGCTATTCAGAAAAAAGAGATTGTTATTTTTCGTATAGGGGCCGGCCTATATATCTTAACATACCTTACAAATGAAAAAAGTCAGATCGGAAATGATTAAGGATGGAAATTTATATTTTAGCCAATATTTTGGCTTCTATCCTTGTGAATGGGACTCACAGTGTGAAGCACTCCTCCTTTTTGGTTTTGGTTTTGGTTTAGTTTTGTGTGTTATTTTTCTCTATTTTTTGAGAAAAAAAAGCCTCATGATGATTCTACTGACTCTTCCGTCACTCTTAGGCTAAGCGTGATGGATTAGTCAGCAGAAAAAATCATAAAGAAATGTTAAAATACATTAAAATCGATTTGGAACGTTTTTTTTATAATCCACAGGAAACAGTTGCATTTTACCAGTGACAGAAATTAAGTGCAATTAAGCAATGGCTCAGTCCGAAAACCAGGCCGTTGACTCGATTATCACCAAAGTGAAACCCAAATTTGTTTCGTCCTACGAATATCTGGAGAAATGCACGGATTATATGAACACGGAAACTTCGGAAATATTCGAGATGCTGTCAACTGAGAGCTTTGAACATGATACACGGGTGATCAAGGGTGACTTACTTGCTGAATTAGGATTTGGACAGCTGTTCGTTAAAATGTGGCTAAATATTGCGTCCGAGAATACCTTGCATGACAAGCAACGATTGAGCATGACACGTGCCTACTGGAATTATACAGATCTCAGCAAGAAATTATGTCTTGCACTTGGGAAAGCAGGAGCGTTGGAGTTGATCTTGCAAGACCTGGACAACTTAAAAGGCTCCAAAACAGTACATACCCAAGATCAAATACATACCAACTTGGCCATTCTATACAACTGCGCACGCTTATGTGATGAAAACCGCGAAGTTTTTCGCAAGTTTCGTTTCAAGGAGACAGATACCGTCAATATTCTCTCGGGATATCTTGACGATTCAGTTCCTTTACACAAAACGCTCAGTCTGTTGACACTGGCATATGTTGTCGAAGAAAACAATAGTGAAAAACTAGCAGCGACGGGTACAGAGGGATGTCTGAGCTTTTTAGTATCGTTGCTTGAAGAATCGGTTACCTATTCCGACCACAGAGCACGTTCTGTTCTCTTTACAACTGAAGAAATTCTGGCAGGATTATACCAGATAGCTGCTAATGACGCCAACAAAGTCAATATTGCCAAAGTAGAAGCCATATCGCTAATCTCGAAGATCTTGAAAGATGGGCATTGTGAAATGGAGCAGGTATTTGCAGCTCGTCTTTTGCAGAGGCTTGCATTAGTTGGGACCAGCAAAGAAGTCATTTGCAGAAACGAAGGTACCGTAACAGGTAATGACACTTATTAGGAGTTGAAGGTTATTATTGTGTAGTGCCATAAAGCTCCAGCATGATAGAACATTATCTGTAATACATACGTTTTACCATTAAAGGGGCTTGTTCCGATCGTCTTTGGGACCCCCTGATTTACCGGAAGTAGTGTCAATTTTTATATCAGATGAAAGGTCGTATTTTCTCATTGTCGTCATGGTCGTCCTGAAATTTCAGCTTTTTTATCCATTTCTTTCTCAAGATAGAGATAAAAAAGTGCCGTTTTTATGGTTAACCATCAATATTAGCACATCAGTGAACAGGGCGTTGCACTATGCATTATCGTGTCTAGCATCAAAACCGAAAGTTTGTTTCCCACGGTACTTGATGTTCAGCGTGTATAGTGTCAGGTTCTCATATCAAGTAGAGAACACGATAGACAAAAATCGGAACAAGCACCTTTAAATAGCCAACTTTTGTTGACACGCTTTATTGGAGTAATTACAAGTCCTGAAATAACGAACGTATTTGAACTTGATTACACCGTATTGTCCATAACTATAAGTATTACAAAGTAGCTGAATGAACTTTATTATTAAAAGGTTTGTTGTTTTGAAGACAACTATGATCTCCTATTTTGAGAAAACTAAGAGTAGTGCTCTTATAAAACATGAAGCAATGATTCTAATCACACATGTAATCATTAATTTTCATTAATAAACATATCGAACTTGTACTTGATTTCATGAAAAAGTAACTTGGCTATTTGCTCATGCGTGGTACAGTTTCCATTTCAAAATATCACGTAAACATACCGTTGTGGCAGGAGATATGGTCCTCCGGTCTCATAGTCCACCTACAACGGTGAAGAATAGGGCACTCGATTCAGTTGACTCTTCACGCAACATTAGTTTCACGCTTTATTCCGTTGTCGTCTATGGAGCCCAGACTATGGTACCGAGCGGACCATATCTCCTTTTACACCGGCAATATAAAATCACAGTCCAATTTTGTTTCTTTTTCCTTTAAAGCTTTGAAAGACCTCCAGACCAGTGAAGTGGGCGCTGTTCGTGAAGCTTGCTGTGGTGCAGTTTCAGAATTGTCGATGTGACACAAGAAGACGACCCCATGTCACGTGATGAATTACAGGACCAACATACAATTAATTATGTATATCTATAAATACAAAGGACTTTTCCCATAAAATTTGGCTCATAATAGTAGGACACTCAATACAATTACATTGCTGAAATATCAATTCAAAAAGTTATTCAAATGTGCGATTTTATGGGCAAAACAAATTTTGAGAAGCGCCCCAAAATGCTTTTTTATGCCAATTAGTATAAAACGACATGACCGATTTGATTTTTTTTCTACCAAAATATGTGCAACTGATATTTAGGCAATTAAATAAAATCTTGTGCAAAATAATTTAGCGTTAAAACATGGCGCGCGAAAAACGAAATTCGGGGTCCATATGGACCCCCTCCTTATGCACTGAAGTGTTAAAATTGAGGTAAAATATTTATATACATGTACAAGTAAGGATTCAGATAATACATTGTGAGTGGAATCAGAAAAGTATATAGTACTAGAATAATACTGAAGTGAAAGTATGTCTTAAATAACACAGTAAGAATGTCCTATAACTGCTGTTCCAGTGGTGGACGAGGTCAATGTCGAACGCGCTGGTGTGAAGTGACCTCTAAACTGAGAAAAGAAAATCAAGAACAGGACACACAAAAAAACGGGCAAAACAAATAGTACTAACAGGACGTTAGGGACTTACAGGACAACGATTATTAGATAAAGAATAGAAGTTAATTATTGGAAGGAAACGGAAGAAAGAATAAGGAAATGATGATAGCACTATGAACTAACATTCGGTGTTTAGGTGAGAGGGCAAGATGGTGAAATCAAAGGACCTTGAATTTTTAGTGTATTATATTTGCCAAACATTGGTGTGAGGAATATCCGCATTTCTGGTTTGATAATGGTGAGTGGGAGTGTGGAAGTTGAAGAAATCTTCATCATTAATGTCATTTGGTAGGAGATTGTGGTTAAATTGGTACATAAGATAGCGAGTTGGTGCTTATTTATCGTGGGCCTTCAAGGTTTTAAGCGATGAAAACAGGTTGTCTGAATGGGCTGACCACAGGGAGTTGGCGCATGTTCTGCATCTGATGACTCGTTCTTTCCTGAACTGCCCTAAGTAGGGAAACAGAATTGAGCCTTGAGGACCTCCCCAAGTGATGGTAGCTGGTGCAGAAAAAAAAGAAGAAAAAAGATGTGGGTCGTTTTCAAAACCCGTTGTTTTCTATCAGGTAATGCCTAATCCAATCATTAGCAAGACCCCCTGACACCATATTTATTTAGCTTATAACTTACAGCAGGAGTTGTCGGCATTTATGGTGTCAAAGGCCTTGTTGAGATCGAAGAATACACCAATTGTATGGAGTCTGTTATCTAAATTTTCATCAATTTCACAATATAGCTCTTTTATAGCCTGTATGTAAAACGTTTGGGCCAAAAGCCAAAATGACTAGGGGTAAGTATACTATGCTTTGTTATGAACTCATTAATACGAATATAAACAACTTTTTCAAGAAGATTAGATATAGGTCTATAGTTTAAGCTATTGTTTGTCGCCTGCTTTAAAGATAGGTATTACGTTCGCCTGCTTTTGGGGAAAATATGCCAAATACAAGGGAAGAATTTAAAATCTGGGAAAGAGCACCAGCAATTGATGGGATTATTTGTTTCAAAAAATGATTAATACTAATGTCATCTGAAGATGTAGATGTAATTTTTTATAATATAATAATAAAATACATTTATAAGGCGTTCTAGAGAGCACACAATGCCTTACAACAAATATTTAAAATACAAATTAATATACAACATGACATACAAAACCCCAACAGAAACCGCTTTCCCGAAGGATTTTTTTGCACGAAATTTATACCACATTTGAAAGGTCATAAGACAACACCAAATCAGCAATAAAAATGAATTACTTTATTTGGGTTTCTATTAGGGATAAAACATTGTTTTCAAAACACGCAAAAATTGGGCAAAAAAAAGAGATTCGAATGAGCCTTGCGCTTACATCAAACACTAATTTCCTGTTGATACTTAAATTACATATATTTAACACGTCATTTTCCCATCGAGTTTATACAGTAGCGGTTTAGTATGGAGGCCCGGAAGTGACATGTTAGATTTTCAAAAAAATATCTCGAGATAATAAAATTATCCCGAGATAAGATCTTGAGAAAATAAAATAATCTCAAGATAATACAATTATCCCGGGATAAGATCTCGAGATAACACAATTTATCTTGAGATAATAAAATTATCTCGACATCTTATCTCGAGACAATAAAATTATTTCGAGATGAGATAATAAATTATCTCGAGATCTTTTTCTACACACTCTCCCTTTATTGCTACACTCCACGTATACCTGAAAGTTTTTTAAAACGCAATTAGCAAGCTAGTGACCCTATTGTACTATTGATGAGTAAAACACTTCCCTCACCCCCATAAAACAAAAGCACTCTTAGAAAAAAAGCGCAACTTAGAATCATTTTTGTCGCGTATGAAGCACCCTGAGAGACAAAATAGAATCTTCAAAATTGAATTAGGCCTCGGAACCTTCTTGAGTGTGCTCGCGTATTGTAAAAGCAGTTTTAACCTTTTTTTTCTAAAATTACCTTAATCTCCAAACGTCCAAACGACTCTGTTCCCCAAAGAACTTTTGAAGGGATTTGAAGGATTCTTGATTTAGAGTTTTTAAGTTTAAGGTCCTACAAAACTTCTTTTGTTCTAAAAAAATAACAACGAAGATTTGTTTGAGACCCCATTGGTATTTTAAGCCAAGAATTGGTTCTTTAGAACGTTAAAGCTTTTAATAACCCCTATAACTCTTAATATTAATAAAGTACCCTTCGGGGGTTCTTTGTAGAACAGAAAGATTTTTTTCAGCCAAGAAAAATGTTTTAGAACCAAAAACGGTTAACACTGCCTTCCACTTTGCTTAACCTTTCAAAACATACCTCAACACATACCAAAAGAACATTCCTTGGCCTATCTAAATTTTTACGGCTCTTTATAAAACATAAAAAAGAGGGCACGTGTGGTCCAGTGGATTGAGCGCTCGTCCCGTAATCCAAAGGTCGTGGGTTCGAGTCCCACTGCGGCCAACGTGTTGTGCCCTTGAGTAAGGCACTTTACCTTAATTACTCCTCTCCACCCAGGTGTATAAATGGGTACCAGCATTATTCAATGCTGGGAAAGTAACAGACTCGCTGTGCGGAGGAGTGGCGAACCCCCCACAAAAAACAATGCGGAGGAGTCTGGCCCAAACGCTAAGGAAAGAGAGATGGGCACTCCGCGCACGAGCTTGCTCGGCACGAGACTTTACTTTTTACTATAAAGCATATAGGGTATTTTATAGATCCTAAAGGGTGCTTCTACAGCGGCTCAGAAGACCTTCCCAAGTTCCTTTTTACCTACAAATTTGTTTTTCCGTGCCACCGGGAACCTCTCATAGCAATAACACGTAATCATAGTTCCCGCAAAATGAACGTTCCTTGTAGCCTTATCGAGAGCTGCGGTCTAGTGGAGTCAATTTCTAACGGATAGTATAAAATTATGAACAGTCAAAAAATGGTTCTCGATTGCTATGCGCTCATCTTGAGAATCTCTTGAAACCAGCCAGAAATTCTAGTATCGACTGTTGGGCATTTAGAGCGTATGATTGAGTGAATATAAATTGAGCGCAACGTCCAACATCAAGCGGCCTCATTAAAACAACGGTGCGTTATATCAGACTACTTAGTCAACACCTGTTATCAGCTCAGGTTGTGTTGACAATTTCGATTCGTACTTTCGTAATTTAATACTTTCACTACATGATTCCCTACCTATAAAGTTACATTTCTAGTAATTTCTGTGAATCTATCCAGCATTTTTACTTCGTATAACTGTTTGTCGTGACATTTGTTAAAAACTCGATTAAAAAAATAAAAAGAAGGGACGGTAACCGGGGACGATAACTTGAGTCTAGGAAGTTGAGACTGAGTCTAGACAAGGATGTATCGTCATGTCTAAATATATCGGACTTTCATGTTTGTTTTCTTTCGGACTTGAATAGAATATAAGGTCTTGATCATTTCAATTTCAGGTGCAGTATTTTATAGCTTTTTATAGTGAGTTCGTGTACCGTTCGTGACCTTGTAGCATAGGCTAGGTGTTGCGTGTATACTTGACCGGAAGTTATCTCCACGGCGACGAATAATGAAACGATGGACTCAACACGCATTTCTAGTCGATAATATGGTTTGCGCGCAAAGGATTATGGGGCTGGTTTCATCGCTGCTGTGGGATACTTCATACAGCACAAAAAGGTAACCGTACCACATCAAATCGCCAAAATTGGCTAGCGCTTTGCAGTATTTACTGCTGAACCTACCTGGATTCATAACACATGCGTGTTATAGCGCTCTCTCTATTGCCCAATCGCCAGAATGACCCGTGTAAGTTGCATTTGTTTTTAAAGAAAACAATCATGTTTGTCCACAATGCGTGATATTTGCACAAGATGTAGATAGTGGAATAAGCAATACAAATCAAGTATCACAATCGTTGTGCTCTTCATAGTATTTGTTGTATTCTAAATTTTGCACAATAAAATAAATTCGCAAACCGCTATGATTTACATAGTCCGAGCAATCGTCGAGATGACGACTCCCGAATTGGTTGCCATTTTCACGAGACGTACGTCCGATACCACTGCGAGGTAACTTTCAATTGATATGGATAACATGCAAGTTTTGGGCGGATTGAGCATATAAAGAACATCAGAAAATTATCCGCATCCCAAAATGCGCTTGTCTGATATGTCTAATGATAAACCTTCCTCATACAATAGCTCACAATGTGTGTAACAAGTATAATTAATGACCAATAACTAATATAATCTTTCCGTCAAAATGGCAAAGAATGAAAAAAACTATGTCAACCGGAAATCAAACCAGGCCCTCCCGCCTACATATTAGGCGCTCTAACCGTCTAAGCTAGAGAAACGTGATGGTCTTCAAACGAGGAAGGACTAGATCTAGACTCCAGCCAAACCCAGGGCATCATGTGGAGGATGGTGGAGGCGACATGCATTGATGATGTGGTCTGCTGCCTGTTCAGCCTTTGCACACTCACAAATTGGACTCCTAGCAAGACCCCATAGGTGCATGCTGTGTTTGAAAGGGCCACTACTGTGCGCAAGCAGTTGAGTTTTATCCAAGCTTGGCGTGGAAGATCATATCCTGGGCATGATTTCACTCGCTCTCTTACAAAATTCTTCAGAGGTGAGCTTGACAGCTTCCATCGCTGCTTCCATTCATTCAGTTGCCAGTCCAGTGTGATGTTGTCTCCTTGGTTTTTGAATATTGGCTGAAAGCGTGTGCCTCTCGGACGAAAGGGTACCTTAACTTAAGACAAGGTATACGGGCATCTCTCATCCCAGTGGGCAAAATTTGAACTCCGACGTTGATATAACGTATTGTTTTGGTTATATTTTGGTCTTTGGTTGAAGCAACGTCACACAACCAAAATACAACCAAATACCAACCTCAACATTGGTTGTGTTGTGGTTGTTCACATAACCAATAATAACCACCAAAATACAATGTTAATACAACGTCTATTTAATGACGTCAATCCTAACAACCATAATGTAACATAAAACTGACCTTTTCGGGGTTTTTCACCTCTGTGAAGCTCTGTGACGTATTTCCTCATTTTTATGAGTCTTTAGTCTTTACTTAGTGTGTTCATACTGTTGAAGCTTGTTTACAATTAATATATATTATATCTTGCCTCTTGTTATCAAGCAAGGTAAAGTTAGCTCAATTGGTAGGTCATCAGTCTTCTAATACAGGGGTCCCTGGTTCGAAGGTCCCTGGTCAAGGTAAGTTGATTTTCTGTCACTATGTAATATCTGCCTAAACATAAGATAATGAACTATACTGGTGTATTAAATGTGTAAAATCATAGGGAAATATGTTTTGTTTTCATTCAACAAGCCCAATTAGTGATTTCATAACATTGGTGGCAAAACGTTGTACACGCGTTAAGAAAACTTTCATTTTAAAACTAAACCACAACGTTAAAATGGCATCATCATATGACGTGTTTTTAACGTTGTTAATACAACGTTGGAAAGACATCCGAAAGGTTACGTTAGATTTACGTGACTATTCTAATGTTAAGAAAACTGTCATTTGCAACATTGTGGCAACGTTATTATAACATCTCAATACGTCAG